>NMXI01000017.1:0-288457 GCA_002851675.1 Verticillium nubilum
GGAAGAAAGTATAGGTTATTTAGTTTAGTACCTTTAGTAATAAGAGTATTAGTATCTCTATCGTATATAGTTATATCGTCTTCTATTATAGTACGTTTATTACGTAGCTGAGACTGGCTTATTATATTAATTCCGATTTCAGGGATATAGAGACAATCCTTTAGTATATATATTTTATCTGTATCTAGGAACTGAACAATAACGTCCCCACGACCCCTCACGTTTATAGATTTAGCATCACCCCAGGAAACAGTAGTATTAGGACCAGAAGTAGTATATATATTAAAGAGAGATTTATTAGAAATCACATGCTTAGTAGCAGCAGTATCTAGAATAAATCTATCTTGTCTTCTAGGGTCCCTAGTATCTAGTCCTATATAGGGGTTATTAGTTATCTTATGATTTATAGGGGTCTTCGTTATATATACCTGGTAGTCTGAACAGGTATCCTGTTCTATATCCAGATCTATTTGCTCTGGAGGGCTATTCTTGTATTTCGTATAGAGGATATCGATATTTTCCTCTCTTTGTTCCCTAGCCCTATTAGGACTATTAATAGGTCTATCGTTATTTTTCCAGCTACGAGGAGCTTTATCCGGAAATAGAAAGTAGCAGCTAGAGGCCTCGTGGCCTACTAGCTTACAGTGGCTACAGTGGCGACCCTTCTGTATTTTATAGGGTTTTTTCCCTTTATAGGACCTAGTATACTGCCCTGTATTTCTAGGGCCCTGTTGTATATAAGAGTGTTTCTTTGTGTTCGTATATAGAATAGTCGTATTAACGTCTAGTTGATTAAGATAGTATCTAGTCCTATATAGGGGTTATTAGTTATCTTATGATTTATAGGGGTCTTCGTTATATATACCTGGTAGTCTGAACAGGTATCCTGTTCTATATCCAGATCTATTTGCTCTGGAGGGCTATTCTTGTATTTCGTATAGAGGATATCGATATTTTCCTCTCTTTGTTCCCTAGCCCTATTAGGACTATTAATAGGGCTATCGTTATTTTTCCAGCTACTAGGAGCTTTATCCGGAAATAGAAAGTAGCAGCTAGAGGCCTCGTGGCCTACTAGCTTACAGTGGCTACAGTGGCGACCCTTCTGTATTTTATAGGGTTTTTTCCCTTTATAGGCCCTAGTATACTGCCCTGTATTTCTAGGGCCCTGTTGTATATAAGAGGGTTTCTTTGTATTCGTATATAGAATAGTCGTATTAACGTCTAGTTGAGTAAGACGTTTAGATTCATCTAATAAGTCGGAAAATAGACCTTCTAGTCTATAAGTCGAAAAGTCCGATATAGACCTAAGGCCTTGTATAGTATTGGTAATAAACCCGTCGTAGGTAGTATCGAGGTTGTATAGTATCTAGGATACTACTAGTTGGGTAGGTAGTTGGATTTTCCGTTGTTGTAGTTGGTCGTTTAGCTGCTTAACCTTATTTAAATAGGTTTCCATAGAGTCTTCTGTAGATAGCGTTGTAGATAGAAAGTCTCTAATAAGACTAAAATCCGAAGAAAAGCCCGTAGGGCTATATAGGTCCTTTAAAGCTTTCCAGGCAGCGGCAGAAGTAACGGTATTCTGAATCTGCAGTAGGGGACCGTCTTCGAGTAGAAGATGTATCGTATATAGAGCCTTATTATCGATATCAAGGCTATCGTTATCTTCTAGGCTATTAAAGCCCTCTTCGGTAGCCTGGAAGCAGCAAGGTAGGCTTTAGTCCGAATAGCCCAGAGGGGGTAATTAATAGACCCCTTAAGCTTAGGGATTTGGATCTTGTCGGTAACCATTTTAAATAGCTTAGTCGGTATAGATAGGGTCGTATTTAATTCGTCTAAGTAGATAGACGGATATAGGGTAGTGAATTTATAGGAGTCGTATTTAATTCGTCTAGGTAGATAGACGGATATAGGGTAGTGAATTTGTAGGAGTCGTATAGAATTCGTCTAAGTAGATAGACGGATATCGGGTAAAGCTATAGTTAATATCTCTAAGACGTATAGAGTCTTACAGGTAGTTCAAAACAGCCGGGCTCATAACCTGTTAGAAGGGTGGAAGCTGAATACCTATAAGGTAGATAGATAAGTAGAAGGTAGAAGGATCTACTTAGTTAAATAACTAAGTAAGTAAGAGGGAGGATAGGTAGGTAAGAGAGATAGATAGAAGGCAGGTCTGTATTGCTTGTGTGTGTAAGGCTTATTCCTTCTATTCTAAAGTATTACGATATTCTACGTATATATAGAAGATTCCCTCGGGGTCTCGGAGGCTTCTACTAGGCCGACGGATAGTTTATTCCACCGTCGGATATAGATATTAGGTCTAGCGTAGAATTAAGATTCTAGCTAGTACCTCGTATTTAACTGCCGAAGCTCTTAGTATAGAGCTTATTCTATCGGCAGTTATTCTAGCCTATCGGTAGTTCTTATATCGGCAGTTATTGTATCGGCAGTTTCTTCTACCGGTAGTTATCCTATCGGCAGTTTCTTCTGCCGGTAGTTATTCTATCGGCAGTTCTTCTGCCGGTAGTTATTGTATTAGAAGCTTCTAGAAGCTTCTACCCTAGACGTTCAGTTAGTAGACTTACCTACCTATATCCTAGGGTTTTAATATAGTATAGAATATAGTATAGTATAGTAGTAGTTTATATTATAGTTAGTATTATTCTCTAATAATAGTATAGAGCTTATTCTATCGGCAGTTATTCTAGCCTATCGGTAGTTCTTATATCGGCAGTTATTGTATCGGCAGTTTCTTCTACCGGTAGTTATCCTATCGGCAGTTTCTTCTGCCGGTAGTTATTCTATCGGCAGTTCTTCTGCCGGTAGTTATTGTATTAGAAGCTTCTAGAAGCTTCTACCCTAGACGTTCAGTTAGTAGACTTACCTACCTATATCCTAGGGTTTTAATATAGTATAGAATATAGTATAGTATAGTAGTAGTTTATATTATAGTTAGTATTATTCTCTAATAATAGAGTCTTACAGGTAGTTCAAAACAGCCGGGCTTATAACCCGTTAGAAGGGTGGAAGCTGAATACCTATAAGGTAGATAGATAAGTAGAAGGTAGAAGGATCTACTTAGTTAAATAACTAAGTAAGTAAGAGGGAGGATAGGTAGGTAAGAGAGATAGATAGAAGGTATGTCTGTATTGCTTGTGTGTATAAGGCTTATTCCTTCTATTCTAAAGTATTACGATATTCTACGTATATATAGAAGATTCCCTCGGGGTCTCGGAGTCTTCTACTAGGCCGACGGATAGTTTATTCCACCGTCGGATATAGATATTAGGTCTAGCGTAGAATTAAGATTCTAGCTAGTACCTCGTATTTAACTGCCGAAGCTCTTAGTATAGCGCTTATTCTATCGGCAGTTATTCTAGCCTATCGGTAGTTCTTATATCGGCAGTTATTGTATCGGCAGTTTCTTCTACCGGTAGTTATTGTATCGGCAGTTTCTTCTGCCGGTAGTTATTCTATCGGCAGTTCTTCTGCCGGTAGTTATTGTATTAGAAGCTTCTAGAAGCTTCTACCCTAGACGTTCAGTTAGTAGACTTACCTACCTATATCCTAGGGTTTTAATATAGTATAGAATATAGTATAGTATAGTAGTAGTTTATTATTATAGTTAGTATTATTATTAAACGGGTAGAAGCTGAATACCTATAAGGTAGATAGATAAGTAGAAGATAGAAGGATCTACTTAGTTAAATAACTAAGTAAGTAAGAGGGAGGATAGGTAGGTAAGAGAGATAGATAGAAGGCAGGTCTGTATTGCTTGTGTATGTAAGGCTTACTCCTTCTATTCTAAAGTATTACGATATTCTAGGTATATATAGAAGATTCCCTCGGGGTCTCGGAGTCTTCTACTAGGCCGACGGATAGTTTATTCCACCGTCGGATATAGATATTAATATTAGGTCTAGCGTAGAATTAAGATTCTAGCTAGTACCTCGTATTCAACTGCCGAAGCTCTTAGTATAGCGCTTATTCTATCGGCAGTTATTCTAGCCTATCGGCAGTTTATTATATCAGTAGTTATTGTATCGGCAGTTTCTTCTGCCGGTAGTTATTGTATCGGCAGTTTCTTCTGCCGGTAGTTATTCTATTGGCAGTTTCTTCTGCCGGTAGTTATTGTCTTAGAAGCTTCTAGAAGCTTCTACCCTAGACGTTCAGTTAGTAGACTTACCTACCTATATCCTAGGGTTTTAATATAGTATAGAATATAGTATAGTATAGTAGTAGTTTTTTATTATAGTTAGTATTATTCTCTAATAACTATTAAAAGTACTTATTAAGTAGGTATTATAGAGTATAATAATCATAATAATTATATATATCCTTAGAGATTTATTTATTATATAAGAAGGCTAACGTTAAACTATACTTATACTCTAAATTTATTAATATTAAAGCTACTTATACTACTTAGATAAAGGCCTAAATACTTATAATATCTTTAATACTACTTAGAAAGAATTAAAAAGCTAAATTCAAGTTATTCTATTTAGAATTTATATTAAAATAAGCTTTATAGTATAAGAGATTAATAATATCTACTATTTTTATTTATTCTATATCTATAAGTTTTAGTGCACTGACCTTAGGGGGGGCACCGACCTTAGGTAGTAGGTCTTAGTAGGCTATTAGCGGCTTAATTAGCACCCGGCCGTTAAAAGGCTATCGACGTAGTAGTATACGGAATCACACCCTCAACCTTTCTAAATCAGCTTGGTTGTCAAGGCCGAACGGCCTCTTAATCATCTGTCCCTGCGATACCCGTTTCCGAACCATGAGCTATCATTCAGTAGCTGACCCCGGCAACACCACTCAACGCGCGCTATTGAGGAAGTCATGCTGCCTGCACGCTGCTGGGGCATTCTGGCCCGGCTGATCCTGGCCACTGCACCATCCGGATCATGCAGCCCAAACGTAACGACCGTATCCGCAATCGGGGTTCCTGGAACCTGTCGGGCCCGGGTCATCAGCTACAACACATTTCTGCAGCAGTGTCACAGGAGTAGCTGGCCGCAGTCTGACCCAGCAGCCCGCAGACAAGGCGACCAGGCGACAAAACATCTCGAAGACGAATTCTCCTCTTTCGAGGCGAGGCCCACTAGCTTTCGGAATGCAGGCGAGCAGACTGCTGCCGTGACAGTGGAAGCAACGAAGGCCATGAATGATGACACGGAAGCTACAACCTTCATATCGTTCGAAGACTGGAAAGAGCTCAAAGCGCGCGAAGCCGGGCGCGACACCCAAGATCTTAAACATGATCCCGAGAAAGTTCCGACGGGCTCACATGCAGAAGGCTGGAGAGAAGCGAATGACATAGCTCTCAAGCTTGAAGCAGTGTCGGAGGAGCTCAGCAGCATCGCAGCACCACCGAGGCAGACATCCGCTGGTCATGCCAACCACGAACAGCAGGCAGAGCCTGTGCTGTACGATGACGGCAAGGCCCAGTACTATCGCAGCAAGGACGCCGGGAAGACATGCAAGGAACGATTTTCATATTCGTCCTTCGACGCAGGCGCCTCTGTTCTCAAGACCAACAACGGAGCTAAAAACGCCAAAGCCGTATTAGTGGAAAACAAGGATTCTTATATGCTCCTCGAGTGTGCCGCTGATAACAAATTCGCCATAGTTGAGCTCACAGACGATATCCTCATTGATACCGTGGTACTCGCGAACTTCGAGTTCTTCTCTAGCATGATCAGGCACTTCAGAGTCAGTGTCAGCGATCGTTACCCTGTAAAAGTCGACAAATGGAAAGACTTGGGCGTGTTTGAGGCCAAGAATTCCAGAGACATCCAGCCTTTCCTTGTCCAGAACCCTCTGATATGGGCCAAGTATGTTCGAATCGAGTTTTTGAGCCACTACGGGAACGAGTACTATTGCCCGGTATCTTTACTTCGAGTCCACGGCACCCGAATGCTCGATTCTTGGAAGGACACTGAGACACCCCCCGATGAAGACGATACTGAAGAAGAGCACGTCAATCCAGGACTGCAACCACTTCAAGATAACGACCGAAATCAGGGCGGAAGTGAACATCATCCGGATGGCAGTGAGGTGGCCGAAGAGACCAGCAGTGGGCATAGCACGCGGAGCGACATCGATACATTGGAAGGCTCCTCACCACTACAACATCCCCTTATTCATCGGGATAATCGAGACTATACTTGCCCAGTAACTCCCGTTGGTGCTGCCGAAACCGCATCGACGCCTCAGATGATCTTGGACACCCTGTCGCCACACGTGGAGGGTCATGGTTCCAGTGTACGCCCATCCGTTTACCCTGGTGATGTGCTACATGCAGAGCGATCGGAACAATATAGTACTGGAACGTTTGGCAGGTCGCAAGTGTCATCGGGTCCTGCTGCTGACATTTACGTGTCCGATCCACCACCCGCCACAGCCATGACGACATTCACAACCAAACCAACGTCGGTGTCACATTCACCTCCAGAAAATATGTCACACATCAGTCCGAGCTCCCCCAAGAGGCCATCGCCGGTTGCTCAGGCCCCACATCGCGCAAAGAATAGCACTTCGACCTCATCACCTCCATCTTCACCAACAGTACAAGAGAGCTTTCATAAGGCGGTAAGCAAACGCCTGCAGTTACTTGAATCAAACGTCACACTGTCCCTCGAATACCTGGAGGAGCAGTCGCGCTTCTTGCAGCAATCACAGCAGGCGTCGGAGCGGAGACAACTAGCCAAGGTTGACTCTCTTCTGGACAGTCTCAATCACACAGTTCTCTCTGAGCTTCGCCATGTTCGTCAGCAGTACGATCAGATTTGGCAGTCCACCATTATCGCATTAGAGAACCAGCGGGAGCAGTCCCAAAGAGAGCTTGTTGCGCTAGGCTCGCGAATGAATGTTCTTGCCGACGAAGTAGTGTTCCAAAAGAGGATGGCCATACTGCAGGCGATACTTCTACTGTCGTGCTTGGTAATGGTCATATTCTCCAGAACGGTAGTCTCCGTTCCAGAGAACCAATTGAACATGGCATTTGCATCGAACCTACCACGCCGTTCCCGGCTTGCCCAAGCTTTGCACTCCTCTGGATTATCACCTAGACATCACGACCGTCGACCAACCTCTATCGCAGAGGACGACCACGAGAGCGATACACAAGGTCGAGATCCCGAGTATGATATTGACCCTATTGGCCATGTACCTCGGCATGGCCACGAAGGCGATCTATCACATGTACGCCGGCATGATGTCACTCAGCTAGGATGTGTGGCCCTTGACAAGTCGCCTGTTGCCACTGATCAGGACGACTCGTGGCTCTTCAGTCCAAGCAACGATGCTAGACATCACTTCGAGATGTCGCTGACCACGAATGCATCGGTAGCGCATCACATCACTCGACCACGCATTGCACATCGCTCGTCTAAGCGCCTTCTGACTCCGTCATCTTCAGATGCGCAGGACACTCATTCCGACGAAGCTGACGCTATATCTTCGACCGAAGGTGACTCTCGCACACCTCCAAGTCCGTTCTGTAGAACGACAGTAGCGAAAAATGACACATCTGTTTTACGGAAGCCATTACCTGCACTGCCCGAGCATATCCCGTCATGAGGACCGCTGTCTTTTTGAGCTGTCCTCCAGCACTGTGACAACACGCGCATGAAACGTCCGTTGCCTTCGCGATGGAGGCACACGGTGACAAGTTCTGGGCTGCGCAACAGTCTCGACATTATCATCAGCTACGTACGGATATTAGACTAGGAACCCATCCACACTTCGCCGGGCTCTTTAGATAGCAAGCAAACTCGAGAACAGTCCCACACATCGAACACGCTACCCCGGGCAGGAAAACCCCAACACATAATCATGCAGCCAGACTATGCTCCATTACTTTGCTTCGCGGGCCATGGCAGAGCCTGGTGCACGACAATTACTGCGAGTAATGCATGTATGGCTTAATGGCGAACTCAAAGTCATGCTCCTCAAGTGCCGCGAGTCTTGTGCCACGGTCGTACTGCGACCGTCTTCGGCGCTGCTCGTCGCGGAAATGCTGGCCGGCGTTAGGAGTAAAAAGTCCTGTTGAGGAAGTGTGCTGTCAGGTTGTTGTCCACTTCTTAGTCGCATCAGAAAAGGTCCAGTACATACCAACGTGCTCTGCGTTCTCGCAGCTTCGCTTCATCTTCGACTGGTTGTCGGGTTGGGGGAACGGCTCTTCTTGACCTGCAAGCTCAGGCACAGGACCGTTCAAGGTATAGAACAACTCAAGAGTGCCACGGTTAGTTGACTTCAATGGATTAAACACGAAGTCTTGGTTCACCTTGGGACGGTAATGAGCTGCCTCCAACATTACGGAACTGTTGCGGAACTTCTGCACCAAACAATCCTTGCCTTGGATGGCTTAGGCAGCAAGTTAGTGACATCATACTCTAGAACACGAAGCGGACTGGCGGACTTACTGGCGTACGAAATCTCGGCCACTTTGTCGCTTTTGAAACAATTCCATCGCTGATTGCCACGCACGTTGACGAACTGTGTGTGACACTGTGTTAGGGATGCTTCGATGGGTAAGCTTGGTAGGATCTCTCGCTAATCGACCTACGTCAGTGATGTCCAGTGGCTGCTGCATGTTAGCTTCGTAGCATTGGATCGGCCAGAGGTAGACACCTACGTCAACAAAGTTGATGAATGCGTAGCCGACGCTGTGAGGGGAAGACGGGTCGGGTCAGTCAGAGTACAGCCGGACTGGCTGGCAGTATCCATTGTTGACTCACTTGCAATCGTTGGCAAAATCAATGCGGAGATACATGAAGTCGTACTTGCCCCAGCTGGACTCGTCCACGATACGCTTAAGCATAGCTTGGTCGACCTTGTTTGGTATATTTCGAAGCATAATCTGGTGAGCGCGTCAACAACGTCCGGCTGTGAGTAATGTGTCCTGTGTCAAACCCACGGTTGTTCGAACATCAGTTCCCTCACGGATCCTGGCAACATCCACGTGATTGTGGTGACTGGTCGCACCGTACAAGGAAGATCGATTGACTCTCGAGGCGTTCTGCCGCCGGGCGTCAGGCCTAGGATAAACAGGCATCGTACGTGGCTGGCAGAATTTCTCTGACATGGCCATCACCTGGGCGTTTCCACCTTCCGCAACGACAGGCGACATCAATTGGTAATTGACAGATGGGGGAGACGAGGTGGCCATACTTTGATGACCGTTATCGAGGACATATGCTGCCATGTTGGGTTGCAGCTGGGTGTGGCAAAACATGGGCCACATGGTGTAGGGTTGCGGAACTTGGAATCCCATTTGAGGATATTGCTGGCCAGCAGCGATAGCGGGCGCCCCCTGAGGTGACATCAGTCGCATAGGAGGCACATACTCGGAGAGCGACAGTCCTTGCATTGACTGGTCAAGTCGGTGGCCAGGTGAAGACAAGGCTGGCAGGGAAGCTGCGGTGTCAGGGACTGCACTTGGCAAGAGTGTCCCCAGTCTCTGGGGAACAGACAAGTGGACGATGATGCCCTGTTCATGCGTGTGCATTAGCGGAGAACTTTGGAACGTCTGGTCGCTTTCTCAGGTACCTCTACCAAACGACCATTGTATGCTGCCACTACAGAATAAGCGTCAGATGGGCTGGCGTATTCTGCAGACGCAGCGTAGACTGTGAGGCTGTAGCTCCGTTGTATTGAATCATACGCGAGAACCTCGCCGCGAGATTGCAGTAGCCTGAGGACGACTGCTTGGGCGTGGAATATGTCGAGCGCGCCTGGGACTGGGGAGAAAGCCAGTATCGAAACAACTGAAGCTGGTAAAGTTGCAGCTGCAGTGCACTGGCGTTTCTCGTCAGAAACAAGCAGCTAACTTGAAAGAGAGTATTTGACCTACTTCGAGCCACTGGTCTTCGAGCATATGGGAGGCCTCGCAGGCAGGATGAGCACGACGAATGTTGTCGTGTACAATTGTGGCACTGCTTATGTCTTTGAACCGAACATAAACCTTCCCAGCCCTGCAAACAATGTGTCTGAGCTCTTGATCCAGAATACCAAGATCGTCGAGTTTCTACTGATAGTCAAGTCTCATCCGAGATTGGTGTCGTGATAATAAGACTCACCTCGAGGTAGCCCGTGACGTTGGCAAGGCTTAGGGCTTGATCAGTAGATGTGATCCGGACGAACTGTGATGCCCGGCTTTCGTTTGCCAATGCCACAGTTGACGCTGCAGTGAATGAGCTTTCCGAGGCAGACATTGGGTTGACAAGACGGTCGGCTCGCTCCGACAAAGTCGAGAACGGGTGGAAGGCAGAAGCAGTAGGGGACAGCTGTGACGCAGTGCTGGCTTTTGGGTACACAGTCACGAAAGGGTCTTTGTCACCAGCGGATGGCGAAAACTGGATGGGTTTCGCACCAGCCACGGACGTATCGGATAGGTTCGTGATATGAGATGACTTGGCGGAGTTCTCTTCTGGAGAGAACGATGTGAGCCTGGTATCGGGTGTACCTTTGAATGAATCGGCCCCTCCGCATGACGAATGCGGCGATTGGGGATCAAACCCAACGAGATCATGCGACCTTTCCATCTCCTCGGTTTGAAGGGCCACTAATGAGGGGCTCTGGAGATATATTCGGGGTGACTGATGGATCGAGTCGCTGATGTCTGAGGTCAGGGGTCGAGGGTTCGAGGGTACTGGTGTGCAGAGTTCCGTCCACCTTCGAAAATGAACCGAAGACACTTGCAGACTGATATGTACGTTATTGACCGCGAAGGGTGGAACATACGATGCTGGATGCCAGACAAGGGCAGTTGGAGGACAGACTCGTGAGACAATGCGATGTATGCTCAACGAGGTTTTCTGTGTTGCGAAGTTGCTTCCTTGGGTGATTTGGATGAAACTACTGGTATGCTTGTTTCATTTGCAGGTGAGTGCGAGGAGTTTGCTCCTGCCTACCATCGTTCAATGATTACCCTGACAGCCCAATCCTCGAAGCGAGCGAGCCGGAAAATCAAGGGATGGCTGTCTGAGTAACAGAGAGAAGGAGCGAAGCAGCAATAACGGAAGGACTGCTTTGTATACCAAGGAGGAGCGTCCTGACCGAGGGGAAAGAGCTGCCGACTAAGGTACGTATGGCAACTCCCCAACCCTCAATGGGACCTGGCCTTCCTGCCTCACATGCTTCGCACTCAAGTTACTCGCGTAAGTAATTGGACAGGTAGTTACCTACCTACCTAGGTACCTTACCTTAGGTAGGTAGCTAGGTGAGTTAGAAAGTCCAAGATGGGCAACCGGCCGCTAGTCCATTGATTGATCAATTCACGAATGAACATGATTTGACGTTGGTGACCCAGAACTGGTTGGCTATTTCCGCAACTCTCACCATTACTGAAGCCTGTACTGGTACCTATTGATGAGTAAACACACATGGGCATTGAAATGGTAGTACTCTACGCATACATTTCACGGAGAGCATTGCAGGCCACTGTCACCACACATACCTTGGCATAAACTAAGGATGATCAGGGTAGAGAAACGTGTGTATTCGGAAGAGCGGAGAGAGATCTGCTTGCCCTCAAATAAAGTTTTGAGTGGTCGTGCTCACTTGCCTCACCTTCACCGAATTGATCATCGGTCGAGGCTCATGGTAAGGACGATCAATGTCATTGAGGACGAAGGTAGGTAGCAACCAATGCGACTGCCCCGTGTCTCGAAAGGTGGAGATGATTGCAAGATGTAGTGGCACGGACCATATCGCGGCTGCAGGAGGTCGGGTGGATCAGATTGATGGCGCGCTGTTGAGCCAGCTTCATGTCATCTGCGTTCCTCCCAAGATGTCTTCGTCTGCCTAATAATTGCCCTCGATTTCGTTTCCACGTTGTCGACCGGTCATCCGCTATCGCATTTACCATCGAGGAATCGCGGCATCCCACCCCTAAAGTGTCGCTGATAGCCAGCCCAGCCCAGAAATGTGCAGCTAGCAGTTGATCTGGCCCCGACGATATTGCGACGTTGGTATTCCTCAAGATGCCTCGACGTGTACAGAACTACGATGATTACGGCATCGCAGTTCAGGGGGTGAGTTGGCCGAGCCGACGAAGCTACCAAGCTAGCTTTAGTTACTTCCGCGAAGACCGTTACTCATTAGTATACTTACAGATCATCGTCCTGTCCTCCGAAGCCGACTTCTTGGATCAGCTAATCCCCGTATTGAAAGACGCATCAATTTCAAACCGCACCCCGTCATTGCTTCGAACACTTGCACAATTCTCCGAAGACAGAGAAGCCGATATCGAGAGGATCGGCCTAACCAAACATGAGGAATTCCTCGGGTCCGTGAGCCAATTGCAGCAAATTCGCGAAGGCACTGTGACTTTGACTGCGGAGATCCTCGAATTGAACCAGTCCATTCAACTGAGCACGGAAAAGCTGGCGGACCAAAAAAGGGGCCTTGTCAATACTAGAGCCGTCCGACAAAATATCGCCGATGCCTCCGACGCGCTCCAGGACTCTCTCAAGATTCTGTACGCCGTGAATAACGCCCACGAGCTGATTCGCAAGAAGAAATACTACGCGGCACTGAAATCCTTAGAGGACTTGCAGAATGAACATCTCGTGCCGATCATACAGAATAAATACGCCACACAGCACAAACTGGCCGATGTCATACAAAAGTCCATCCCTCATTCACAGAAGTCCATATCCGAGGCTGTCATGACTGACCTCAACACCTGGCTGTTCCGCATTCGCGAGACATCACAGTTCCTTGGCGAAGTGGCCTTCTATCACACGGAGCTGCGAAGAGCCAGGCAAAGAGAAAGAATCGAAAATGACCCCTACCTGGATCGATTCAAGCTCAACTCCTCCACAGAGTTGGCATATGATGAAAGCGAGGAGTTTGACGAGCTTGATAACGAGGAACTGCAGGTCGATTTCACACCTCTTTTTGAATGCCTCCACATCCACGATGCTCTTGGGCAAAGAGATAGGTTTCGCGCAGAATACGCTGCAACGCGGCGGCAACAAAAGGACCTGCTGCTGCCAAGCACCGTAGGGTTGACGGCCGAAGACGAGAGCTCCCTCAGTAGCCTGCTGGAAGGTGTTGCTGGATTTGCTATTGTTGAGAAAGCTACTATGCGGAGAACGCCCAATCTACGATCGGCGGCTGACGTGAGATAACACACTAGAAGAATCCATACGCCAGATCACGCAGTTGCTAATAACTGGTCAGGTCGACGAGCTTTGGGACTCGATGTGCCACACTGCTATCGGGTTGACATCCACAGCACTCAATGAAGTCAGCAACGCTGAGGTTCTCTTGAAAATCAAGGGTGTCATGGCCCTCTTTATACAAACCATGGAGGTGTGCCTTCCTCTACGAGATGCGCATGCTGGTACCTGCTGACATGGTCCTTATCCAGGGCTGGGGTTACTCTGTGACAGCATTGGACACATTCTTGTTGACGCTTTTTGATAAGTACGCCGAGCTACTGAAGCGTCGCTTCAGTGAGGATTTTCAAGAGGTACATACTTCCCCACCCGCGGCTCAGACATGAGAACAGTGCTGATGGGAGAAGATCGTCTCGACCGATGACTACATGCCTATGGCAATCAACAGTCGTGAGGAGTACGAAAAGGTCGTCAACGTCAGCTGGTTTTCACAGGACAAGTCGCCCGAAGACCTCAGGTACGCGTCATTTAAACCCGAGAGCTGCATCATGAGAAACATTATTAACAGTTCTACACAAGCTTCCCATGCGTCCTACCCTTCTCGCAGATGTATCCGTTGTGTTGCATCGATATCAGAAACTTTCTCAATCAGTTTTATTTCTTCTCAGACGACCACTTCCAGCACTCCAATATCATCGACGAGACCCTTCGGAAGGCACGTCTGTCCCATCAATTACGGGAAGCTGGTAGCTGACGATTAGTTGCAGTCCCTGGACGAGTTGCTGACTGACAAAGTCTGCAAGTCCCTGGTAGAGCGGCTGAGCTCTCAATACCTAGGGCAGATCGTCCAGATTCTGATCAACCTCGAGCATTTCGAAGCCGCTTGCCAAGAATTGGAACAGCTCCTGATCCGCGCCCGGTCATCGACTTCTGCGGGAGGCCCTGTGACGCTGGGTGCTACTGAACAGTTCCGTAACAATAAGAAAACGGCCGAGAAGCGCATCTTTGAACTTGTCAACTCGAAAATCGATGACTTAGTGGACACAGCTGAATACGACTGGTAACGCATTCCCATGACAATAACCTTTCTCTCAGCTTGCCCCTACTCCTCTTGCCTGTCAAACACTGACGAGCTTACGCGAATAGGCTGGTCTCGGTGGCACCAACAGACCCCAGCAATTACATGCAAACGTTGACACGCTACCTCTCCAACATAATGAATTCGACCTTGCTTGGCCTCCCTCGCGAAATCAAGGAACTCATTTACTTCGACGCGCTTAGTCATGCCGCCAACAAAATCCTGGTACGGCCCGAGACTACACAGACTTGACACGGACGTTGGATTGGACTTTTGTGGACTGACATCCTTGTGCTCACAGGCCCTCCCCCTTTCTCACGATGTCAAACATATCAACGCCTATGCTGTTTCGGCATTGGCTATCGATGTGCGATATTTGACAGAGTTCGTGGACAGTCTGGAGAATGGAGCAATGCTCCGAGAGAATTTGGATGAACTTCAACAGACGGTCAACCTGCTACAATCAGACAACCACGATGAGTTCTTCGACATTTCTATCCGGAATAAGAAGTTCGGGCGAGTGGACGCTTTGAACGGGCCCTTACTTCTGGAGAAGTACGTTGATATTGCACAATTAGCCGTGTGCTGCAGAATGATATGCTGACCATGAGACAGGCTTACAACCCACGCAGCGCCGACAACGCGCACAGCCCCCCTCTCCAATTTCTCTTCCCGTTTTGGCATGATGAAATGAACTCCGTTGACGGAGGCAGAAGAGAGACTTGGCAAAACACAACCACTGAGCCCACAGTTGATGACAACTTGCTGCTCTTGACGCTGAGGTCTCTCCCCAACGCCGTAACGCCAACTACGAATATCCCCACATTCACGAATCAACCCGCGAGGCACGGGATCGCAAGTCCAATCTCTGACCAGCTCCATGCTAGATGATGGTCGTAGGACGCCCCGACCCTACCGATCATTCAAATTCCTCCGAAGACATAGGCGCCTTGGTCTCATGTTAGTGATTTCGTCGTATTGCTGAAACGAGGTGGCAGTGCTGCCGCCTTTCAATCACTTGCCTGTTGAGCTTGCATGGTTCCATAGCCATACATACCCTCAATCTCGCCGTACATGGGTGGCTGAGCCTGACCGTAGGGGGCGGATGGGTTCGCCTGTACCGAGCCGGGGTACATGTTGGGTGGCTGCCTGAAATCTTGCTCAGAGGCGATTGCATGACCTCCGAGGCTGTAGTCCGTAGGAGCCATTTGGTGGGAAGACGAAGCGTGGTTTGGAGGCTGAGGTACATGTTGCTGGCCAGGCAGCTGAGCCTGTGGCGCTTGATGCACGCCTTGCTGCGCAGAAGCACTCTGACCTGCAGTACGCTTGGCCTGCGCCGAAGCTTCTTCCCTTGGAACAATATCGATAAGGAAATCGAACATGTCTGACTTGGCAAGAGCTGATGCAATGTCGGACCTCTGCAAGGTACGGCGCTTGTTCTCCTCAGCATGAATCCAAGCACGCATTGTCAACTCGGTGATGAAGATATCGCAACCCTTGGCAAAAAGAATTGGAGCTTCAGCTGATATCATTTTGACATCAGGATCAGCTTTCATGACCTTCTTGATCCTGGCCAAAGGCAGCTGATGCAGCTTATAATCATGAGTATCACTCTCTAGGTGGTTAATGGTTTGTTGCCAGTAGGTGGTCAAAATGTCCTTGTATTGGCCTGTCAAGCCTTGGTGAACCTGGAGAAGGTTGTATTCTCGTTAGCCAGCTCCTCGCAAGCAGCGCCAGCGCGTCCACTCACGTTGGCCCAAGGACCCGTGTACAATTCGGCAGGCGCGAAGCCCTGGGCAGAGAGCTAGATGGAGGTCAGAATGCTATTCGGTTGGAGGGACGATGCATATCAGGAGTACCGTAGCACTGGCTCCTAGAAAAGAAACAATCTGTCAGTCACCCGCAGACAGAACAGAGGAGGAGAGGGCTGCCGTGGGGCGTAAGAGAGGTCATACCATAGTGACCACCATGGCTAGTGTCATACACAGGCTGTTGCGGGCGGCCTTGCTGCTGGCCTTGCTGGTTCTGTGTGTCCATTTTGTCGTTCGTCGTTTTGCGGGCGTAGAGCTGACAGACCCGGTCGAAAGTGGGTGGACGTTAGGCTATCACGGCTGAAGGTCAGTCACGAAGTACGCTGAGAACTGGCTCAGTGCGGGCCACATAGAAGCGGGCTTTGGCGTGTGCCATACTCAATTGTGGGCGGTCGCGCTGGTGCAATGAAACGCGACTCAAGATTTGATAGGTACTGCTCTGATCACAGGAACGCGTGCGCTTCGCTTGTATCTGTCCTTGGGAGAAGCTTCGGATGACGTTGGATAGATCGGTGGCTGGGAGAATGGATGCCCAACTCCTCTTCCAGGCTGGTTCCATGCGCGTACAGTGCGCTGAAGCTGGGCAGTCAAGTGCCCGTCATTGTCGCTAGCAACTTGCGCCCACAAGGGCAGTAAGAAAAGGAGCTATGAGCACTGTATGCCCTGCCCAGTGCGGCTGACTCATGTATCCCACTGGTCCTTAGCGGTACTAGCTGAGCTTAGCACCTTCCCTCGCAAACCACGACCCACAGCCCCACCCTTCCGGGTTCAAGACTTTTGTCGGAAACTTTTCTCCTCCGCTGAGATAAAATCAGCCTCTCCTCGTCAACTTTCGCTTGCCTATCTTTTTGGTCTCGTTTGCACCGAATTTGCAACGCGATCGCCTGCTCGTCCTGTACGCTATGGCAGAGCTATCGGATGAGCACATCACCCAGCTCTTGAAGGAAGCTGAGGGTCGCTTGACAGCGACACAGCCGCAACACGACCCCAAAGCCCATGACCTGCAGGCTACGACCAAGTCCCGTACACTACTTGCTGAAACGGACACAAAGGGTGGCATCACACGACCTCGACAGAGGCTAGGGGTCCGAGATGCCCACCAGCTTGCCCCCAATGTATGTCGCCGCATTTTTTATACCCACCTTGCCATCCACCTCTTTATGATGATAAGCTATCCATGCTTTACACTATTGATGTGGTAATTTGTCCGTCTTGGACTAAATTACCACGCCCTCATGATCTTTCTTATTTCATAGTTACTCTGATCTCTTGGCTCTATCACTCCAACACAGCTACCAACTTGTCGGAGCCAGACTGACAGCAATGCACAGAGAGGAACGGATGATGCCGGCCCTGGGTGGTTCGGCCTACCAAAAACAGACCCCAATGACAAGGATCTGAAAAGAGACATGCAGCTTCTGCAGATGCGTGGAACAGCATTGGACCCTTCCCGACATTACAAAAAAGAGTCACTGAAGGCCAGGATGCCTCGCTACGCGCACGTCGGGCGAATTGTGGAAGGACCTACCGACTACTACAGTTCTCGACTTACAAGGAAGGAGAGGAAGAGGACCTTGGTTGATGAGCTACTGGACGCCGAGAAAGCTTCTGGCAAATTCAAGTCCAAGTTTAATGACATTCAAGGTCGGAAGACCAGCGGGAAGAAGGCGTTTTACAAAAATTTAGTCGCTCAAAGGCGCCGGCGCAATTAAGATACCCAAGTGTTACTCAATCATTTCATCACGGATACTGGTCCAACTCCGATTTAATTTTCATCTCTACCTGGTAGTTTCTGCTAAAGTAGTGCATGTGGTGACCCGCGTGACCACTCAAGTACCCAATTCAATGCGAGTCGACACCGAACGATGCGCAGTCTTGATCGACACCTGGAGTCAGCCAGCCACTGAATAGGACCAACCACGGTACAGTGAATGTGTGCAATGCAATCACCTACCTAGTATACCTACGGGGAGAAGGTAGTGCACACGGCCAGAGGCTTGTTGGTGGGGACGAACTAGGATGGATGCCCATTGGACCTTACCACCTGCTAGATTATCTAATCGTTACACCTACCCAGCGAAAGCACTCGGCCGTTCGCACGCGACGAATTTTAGTCCTCAACGCTCTGGTGCTGCATCAATACCAACGCAACAATGAACAAAGCAAAATTGCTGCGGTCGGCGCCAGGCCTTAGCAGTCGATGGGTAAGTCGTTGAGCTCGGAACGCCCTGGAGTGTTCGAGATTGGCAATGGACTTGGGCTGACTCCGGATTCTCTTCCCTCGGGCGTAGATTGTCACCCGCAGCACTCCCCGATTCCAGCATCTCAGCACGCAAACGCCGAGCAGAACGACAAGACCTACAGACCATTTGTTGGCTGGAACAGCAGAGACCGATGAATCAGACGAGAGTATTCGGTTTCCTAGGAGCGTTCAAGCTCTGTACCTGAAGCCCTTGCGTCGAGAAGCAGAATTCGGTATCCCGTCGTGCGACCTGCAGCTTCGATCCTACAGCATTCGAAATCTTGAGTTCTTCTGCGACTTTGCCTTGCGGGCGGCATACTACCTCAACTTGCCCGCTTTCGGGGCTGTACCGCTGCCTCGCATAACCGAACGCTGGACCGTGCCGAAGAGCAGTTTCGTCTTCAAAAAGTCGCAAGAGAACTTTGAGAGGATAACTCTCCGGCGTCTGATACAGATTCGAGATGGCAATCCGGAGACAGTGCAACTGTGGCTGGCATTTTTGCAAAAGCACGCATACTATGGAATCGGCATGAAGGCCAATGTTTGGGAGTTTAGCCCTCTGGGTAAGTACTTCCAATAATGCGAGTTGTCTGGTTGACACGAGTTGGCACCTCATCGTATCATGATGGCTAACGACCTGGTCAGGTGCTGGAAAGTCAATGGCAGAGATTTCTGATGGTGTATCTCAGAGCATTGGTTCGAAATGGGACCACCTCGCCCAGCACAAGGCGGTCGGAACGATGAAGAAGGTGGAAGAGATACTCGCTAATCGGAAGTTCACAACGGCAAGGCAGGAGCAAGCAATGACTATCTAGCAAAGGGTTAGTAGTGGGTTGCGTCGGTCTGCAGCCCCAATTGTATGTACATCAAATTGTAGAAGTAGACGAAGAGACCGGGTTTGGAACACAGCGTCACAACCCGCTGTCGGGCTCATCGAACTGTTTTATAGCTGTCGCTGTGGTGTTTTCGTGAGGTCTACTCGCGTCAGAGGGAGGTACAGCTAGTCAAGTTGAGGATCGTGCGCGATGTCTGTTTGCCACGGATACGGCCAGCTTAGCTATTGAAGTTCATGACACACGGGAAAGAAGCAGACCCTGTCAAAAGCCATAGCCATGACTATAGAGTACAAAAGCCTGAGATTGCACTACGTCGCGTCGCGTCAGTCCAGCCTAAGGCTACTATAATGATATTGAAGTCGGTTTCATTATGTAAGCGTGCAATCCCTATAAGCCCGCCAACCAAGCCCTTTTACATCATTCAGGGGACAGGTAGTTAGTTCCATGAACTCTACTCAGTCGAAGCATGGCGGGTTGGCACTCAACGTTTCTGATAAGATATTTCCGCAGTTTTTGGATACTTGGGCTACGGGCTTTGCTGTAGGCCTCCGATTCGCTCACCCACGGATAGTCACCAACGTCATGGGTCGCCTCTTGGGTGTCGCGCCGCGACACATGATACGACTATCGTCTACGGGCCGCCATCGGGCCATGTCGTCCACGGCCATCCAGCAGCCAGCCCGTGTTATTTTCTCCGGCATTCAACCTACAGGCACACCGCACCTAGGTAACTTTGCTGGCGCCATTCGGCAATGGGTCAGACTGCAGGATGAGCCTGCTGAAAGTTGCAAGCGATTCTTCAGCGTTGTCGATCTTCATGCCATCACCGTACCTCAACAGGCTCAGCAGCTTAGGCAGAGTAGGCGCGAAACCATGGCTGCTCTGATAGCAGCTGGTCTTGATCCGCAACGATCTGTTTTATTTAACCAATCTTCAGTATGTCGCACATCGGCTTCCGGCACACAATTCCAGGGCTCATGGTCTGATCTGTCTTCGTCTAGGTCTCCGCGCACTCAGAACTGATGTGGATCTTGAGCTGTACAGCATCGATGGGATCCCTTTCGCGGATGACGCAATGGAAGGTAAGCACTGACGGGCCGTGACTTGAAATGATTGGCCTGACTGGGTTCGAAATAGAGCAAACTGTCGCTTTCAGCAGACACATCACTTCAAGACGATGGGGTCAAGGCTGCTCTTAAACTCGGCCTCTTCTCCTACCCTGTTCTGCAGGCAGCCGACGTACTCGTGCACAGAGCCACGCATGTTCCCGTGGGAGACGACCAGCGCCAGCATCTCGAATTCGCCCGCGAGTGCGCTAATGTTTTTAACAATGCTTACGGACAACACCTTGTTGCCCCTCAAACCTTGATTTGTGAGATGCTTTACCAAGATCCACAAGGCGTGTTAACACTGACCGTATCACAGCGAGGGCACGTCGCGTCATGTCCCTTCAGCAACCTGGGAAGAAGATGTCCAAGTCGTCCGCCGACCCCAGATCCCGCATATTGATCACTGACGGCCCCGACGAGATAAGCAAGAAAATCATGTCTGCCCTGACAGATTGTGACAATACAGTGTCATATGACCCTCAAAACAGACCTGGAGTGTCGAATCTGTTGGAGATATTGTCTATTTTCGACAAGAGCGGTAGAGAGCCCCTGCAGTTGGCTGACAGCCTCTCCGGGTCTAATCTTAAGCAGCTGAAGCAGAAGGTTGCAGAAAGCGTTGTGTCTGGTCTCCATGGCATTAGAGAGCGATACATTGACCTTCTGTCGGCTGACGATGGCAAGTATCTCGACTTCGTGGAAGCAGAAGGCGGACGGAAGGCCAGGACCAATGCAGCAGAAACGATGGCTATCGTGCGAGAAGCCACCGGCCTATAAATGCACATATTGGGAATTCACCTTGAATTCCGCGTTTGCCTGATTGATATCTCGCGATGCAAGCTTCTATTACCTAGGTAGCTGTACAAAATGTATGACAAGAAACACGGCATGTTGCCATTCCAATTCATCGCATTTCATGGGGCTTCGATTCAGCGAACATGCGAGGCTCCGGCCATGTATGAAGTGTGTGCAATTAGAAAGCCGCGGCCTAATGCTCGCTCGTGTCTTGGCGAGTAGGCTTCAAGACGCGTAGGCGAACTTGGAGCCTCTAGCGGCAAGCCAGAACTCGCGCACCACTTGATTTGTGGCCCTGGAGCCTCGTAGGCTGACAGAAGACAAGGTTAGTTTGCGATGCGAAAGCTGACACGTTGTGATAAAAAGCCACCTACCTCACTACCTTCTTCAGGAATGCCTCTCGATCTTGCCATGGTACTTGTTGACTTAGATGATGTTCGTCCCGCAAGGCTTCCTCGATCCACGAGCGTGACTTAGAATGCTGACTGATCATTTTCTTAAGTGGCTCACTGAGTTTGTCGAGCTCACTTCTGGCAGCACCCCCGCCAATGTTCTTGATGAGGGATCGGGCCAAAGGAGGACCAAGATGTACAGCAGCTGATACAGCAGCTTCCTGAACGGAATTGTCGTCACTCCTCAGGGAGAAGAAGGATGCCTTAAACACATGGTAGTTATATCAGCTGAAGTATGCCCAAGAAACGCCCTCATCACGTACCCAGAAATCTGCAGCGGCAGCCTTGGGCAACGGCTCCCGACCATCGAGCACCCGAAGGGCGAAGAGAAATAAGAACTCTGCTGAGCCTGACAGATCAGGATCAAGGAGAATCGCGGGGCTCTTTGCAGTGAGCCTTGTCACGAATTCGATGGCATTCTGAGTTAACTCAGTATCGCCTTCAGGTTCTGTGGCTGGTCAGTAAGTTGCCGACGACAGCATTGTGAGTTGCTGTAATATGCTTACCATAGAGTTGTCGAATGAGCCCGATTACCCACGACAACATACCGAAGCGGATGTGGTCGAGTTCACCGCCGAGCGATTTCCCGAGTGAACTGATGAAGGAGCATGCCGCGCTCACGAACAGCCCCAATCGAGGGACCGGCGGTCCTTGTTGAAGCAGATAATTGGCTACCATATCAGGCGGGAAGACGAATGGTCCGACTTCTGATTCCGAAAACCCCGTCCGAAAGATAGTGCAAATGCTCTCGACGACTTCTCCATTTTGGGGGAATAATTGCTGTAGTTGCCGAATAAGATTGACAATCCCGGTCTGTGTCTTCAGTAACCAGTCTCGGTGGTCTACATAGGCTGCCGATTTCTCGCTTTCAAGGTCAATTGGAGCCTCGACAGGCGCTTTGAAACCCTTCCCAATACTAATAAGACATCTCAGCGCTTTGAGTGCCAAGTGCTCTGCGACGTCAGAGATATCATGCTCTATGAGGCATCGGTGCGAGTGCTCGGTTCGAGGTACCGTGGCGGCCTGCATACTGTCATTGACGTCTTGCCGCACGAAGGCAAGCAATACGTCGAGGTACCGTAGTCTCTCCTGGTCATCGGGTACGGCGTATATGACAGCAGCAATGGCGCCGAGAACCCTTTCGCTGGTGATGCAGTCAATCTGCTGGCGTGTTGACAACATGCTGTACTGATCCAAAAAAGCCCCTGCTTCGCTTGATAGAATTTGCCGAGACGAAGAGCACAGCCGTTGGATGGACTTGGCAGCAGGGCCGGCGAGCGTAGCATCTGGTAAGACGCAGAACAAGAGTGTAAGGGCAGCTGGTAGACTTGCAGTAGCCCGCTCAAAGAATTCGGCGTATCGTTCAAGCAACAATATACAGGTCTGGCGTGTGCGAGGTGGCAGCCCACTGCCCACTTGCTGTAAGGTAGCGAAGAGCGAAGAGGAGAAAACCGCATATAGCGACTCGTCACAAACGTTTCCGACCACGCAATCTGCGAGGGACCCGAGGCAGTAAGCTGCGGCTTCCAACTCCGGCCAATGCCCCGATGACAAGCTCTGAAGCACCAAGTCGGCAAAAGAAGACACAAGGCGGGATCCTATAACAGTGTAAGATGACTGCAGGAGATCTGCGACATCTTTCCTCGCGTCATTGAAGGCTATGCGGTCGGATGAGTCCCATCCTGCAAATTCGTGTGGAGGTGGGAATATCATCTTGCGCCAGATACTCGAGACGACCTCAACAACATGCGAGGTCGCCGCAGGCGCCCACGGCTGCGTGTGCTGGTCGTCTGAGCACACGCAATCGACGAGAGTCTCGACAAAAGTAGACCAAAATTCGAGTGCTGGAACAAATATCTTATCATCGCCAACTGGATAGCCTTGTGCAGAAAGTAACCCTCGAAGCCTTGCGAGAAATGCCTGGCTGCGCTCACCTGTATTCTCGATGAGTGTCTGCACTTGAGAGTCGCCCAAGGACAGCATCAATTGGCCAAACTGAATTGACTCGAAGTCAAAGTCTCCCTCCACAAGCCTCCGGTATCGATCAAGGGCAGAGTCGTCCTCTAGGAGTGAGAATAGGGCCTCGTAGTGAGCCGCAACGAGAAACCCAGAGTAGTTCGATAACGTATCGACAATAAGGTCGGCAGCGACCTCGAAAAGATCATCGCTGGAGAGAGCCGACAGGACTGGGGGGATCAAGGTGCGAAGCGAAGGTATAGTCTCATCGCCTCGGGAAGATAATCGTTGAGAGAAGAGGATCCAGGACTACGGTGACATGAAGGTAAGCATACAACTGCGACGGGACGGCTAACGACGAAGTTCTGTGACCATGTATCCTACTCGCCCGCTGACATGGATAGCCACTGAAGTGGGTAGAAACTAAACGCACCTGTAGAGTCCTGATGGAGTCTTCCTGCAGGCTGCGGCCCTCAACGGTCTGCGAGAAACCGGCCGAAAAGCAGTGGTTCATAAGTGCGACAGCATCAGACAAGTTGCCCCTAATGGCTTCGTATATGCCTAAGCTGTGCATAAGGATCAGTTCAGGCATTTCACATCGCACTACCCGCGAGTATCATTCGAAGACTCACTGCTTGGTTGCGTTGGCATCAATCTTGCCTGCTTCATCAACCAATGAGCCAGTGAACCAGAGAATAGCCCGCAGCTTCCGTGGCTCAAGGTCCCAAAGCAGCGTAGACATCTGGGGAGAAACAGCTGTAATTTCCAATGGCGAAGTTGCTGACATGGACATCGAAACACACAAGTGTTGTACGCAATTATGCCAGTGGCTCGGAAAATGTATGAAGAACGCAACCAATGCTGACGTCAGCTTTCTCACTACCATTGTCCCTGAGCCATTTGTCAACGACGTGCAAAGCCATCGTATCATGTTCTGGAGGAGCTCCAGTGCATCTACTTCGGAGAGACTCGTGCTGTGAGCTGTTAGCACATTGGGCAGGGTTTGAACCAACCCGCGGTGGGGCACCAGACATGCGCACCTCTCGGTATTGAGCTTAATCATGATGGTCAAGGCGCCAAAGAACTTGATTTTATCGTCCGAATGTTCTAGGAGATCGCGTGCGATTCGCCAACCAGAAGGGGATCTCTGTATCCGATGAAGCTGTTCTTGAATGTGGCCTACATTGTGAGAGCTTGACGGGTCATACAGAGAAAAAACGAGCTGGAACTCATATTAGACTGCTAAATCGGACAGGCAGATGTGTGCGGAGAGTGCTGCTTCTCGAACTCACTTTCTCGACATCCTGGACCGATGATGATGTTGACTCCCCCATGATGATTAGTTCTATGCTTCAGTGATTCAGCCAGCGAGCGAGCTAGTTGATATGGAGTGGCGTGTTCTGATAACTTTTTGTCCTGTCCATCCGGCGGGTAACAAATGAGTTGGGGGCACTCGGCGAGTGTTATTTGTCCGCCGCTTTGCTCGATTCAGAAGGCGAGATGAAGTGGGCTGCAATCTCTCGACGGCGGAAGGGGTTCAGAGGAGGACCTGGCTAGGCGTATGTAAGGCACCAGTTCGCCTCTCTCAACGCGGAGTTTGCGAACGTAGCTAATAGGAGCTCGTGATGCCTTGCAATACCCTTTGCCTGCCAAAATTTCATCGTCGTGCATGAATTGGACAATTGATGCAATGTCAGTGCCTTCCTTACCTACCTATGGGATGGCATAGGCGTTTGTCAGCGGATGGCTTATCTTATCCACCCTATTCAAATGGATTCTGACCCATTTGAGAATATCTCTGAATCCGTGTATGCATAAAAGCACTTCAGGCCTGAGGATGATTCCAAAACCAGCAGGGAACGTAACAGGGGCAGCGGTCCATATCTCCTCACGGCATCATCATCTTGGCAGCTTCAGCAGTCAAAAAGTCCGAACCTTGATGCACCAAAGACCTGATAACTTGCACGTCCAGGAATACAGCGACGACTGGTTGCTCCACCCAGACTGAATTACCTTTTGAACGCGCGGAGTCCCCTCATCTCTCATGTTCGGGAACGGCTTACTGAACCATACACTGAGCCGGGCATTTCGTGTATCATCAAGTCTGGCCTCGGGAACTTACCCCGTATCTCTTCAACACTCCTCTTTTATTAGAAGAATTGGACAACGATCGCGCCCCCTTCATTCGGTACAGGCCATGGACCAAGTTGACACATCCAGCCGCCTCTCCAAGCTCAGAGAGCTTATGAGAGCTAACTCAGTCGACATCTATGGTATGCTTGACCCAATCCTTCATTATCGGCTCTCGGCTTGAATTGACAGCCTTCAGTGGTGCCTTCGGAAGACAGTCACTCTTCAGAGTACATCGCGGCCTGCGATGCGCGGCGAGAGTTCATTAGCGGCTTCAGTGGCTCTGCTGGCTGTGCAGTGATCACACTAGACAAGGCCGCTCTCGCTACCGATGGTAGATATTTCAATCAAGCCTCGAAGCAGCTTGACCAGAATTGGCTGCTCCTCAAGCAGGGCCTCCAAGATGTACCGACATGGCAAGATTGGTCCGCAGAACAGTCTGCCGGTGGAAAAACCGTTGGCGTTGACCCGGAACTCATTGCCGCATCCGCCGCTAAGAAACTTGCGGCAAAGATACAGAAATTCGGTGGCAGCGATTTGGTTGCCTTAGAACGGAACCTTGTTGATGTGGTCTGGGGAGCAGATCGACCGGCCCGCCCAAAAAACCCCGCCGTGATCCTAAGCGATGCATTCTCAGGGAAGACTGTCGAAGCTAAGCTCAGAGACTTACGCCAAGAACTGGCGAAGAAGGACTCACCCGGCATGGTAGTGTCTATGCTCGACGAGATCGCCTGGCTTCTGAACCTTCGTGGCAGTGACATCCCCTACAACCCTGTCTTCTTCTCTTACGCCGTTGTCACTCTTGACACGGCCACCCTGTTCATTGACGACACCAAGCTCAGCCACGACAGTCTCGAAACCTTGAAGAAGAATGGCATTGCGACCAAGCCTTATGCCGGTATATTCGAGGATGCCAAAGCATTAGCATCCTCCAGAAGCGTGCAGGGCAGAGGGAAAAGAACGCTTTTATCAAGCAAGGCATCCTGGGCTCTTAAGCGTGCACTCGGTGGCGATGACCTAGTCGAGGAGGTGCGCAGCTGCATCGGAGATGCTAAGGCAGTTAAGAATCAAGCTGAACTGGCAGGCGTGAGGGCTTGCCACATCAGGGACGGCATTGCTCTGATCGAGTACTTCGCTTGGCTAGAAGACCAACTGGTTGCTAAGAAGGCCGTGCTGGATGAAGTGCAAGCGGCCGATAAGCTTGAGCAGCTCCGGCAGAAGCAGCAGAACTATGTGGGCTTGTCATTTGACACCATCTCTTCCACTGGCGCCAAGTAAGTTGCGCAATACATGATCTACCTATCCCTTTTCATGATTGAGGCGGTGGTCGTTGCTGACCCAAGAAAAACCAGCGCCGCTGTGATCCATTACAAGCCTGAACGCGGTACATGCCCAGCTATCGACCCGGCAGCGATTTATCTCTGCGACTCAGGGGCCCAGTACCTTGATGGGACAACCGATGTGACGCGGACTGTTCACTTCGGCTGTCCCGCCGAAGCCGAGAGGCTGGCCTACACTCTTGTGCTGAAGGGAAACATTGCACTCGATAGCGCCATCTTTCCCAAGGGGACGACGGGATTTGCGCTGGATTGTCTGGCCCGGCAACACTTATGGGTGAGTTCTAACACTCATTGGAACGACGTTTGTGCTGACGAAGCACTCTTCTTGCAGCGAGAAGGCCTCGACTACCGACACGGAACTGGGCACGGTGTGGGATCGTACCTCAATGTGCATGAGGGTCCGATCGGCATCGGTACCAGAGTTCAGTTCGCAGAGGTAGCACTTGCCTCCGGGAACGTTGTTTCGATTGAACCGGGATTCTACGAAGACGGCGTGTTCGGCATCCGCATCGAGAATCTCGCCATTGTCAAAGACGTCCACACAAGGCACTCCTTCGGCGACAAACCTTACCTTGGATTCGAGCACGTTACAATGGTGCCTTATTGCCAGAATCTCATCGACATCACTCTTCTGACCACACCAGAGAGGGAGTGGCTCAATGCGCACAACGCGGATATATTCGATAAGACGAAGGATACATTCAAAGATGACCCCCTGACCCTAGCTTGGTTGACAAGAGAAACGCAGCCTGTCTGAAGAAGACTGGCTGTGAATTGTGCAGAGGCGCAATTTGACGCTGTCCGATCAGAACCGGGCGAACGCTGCTAGGGTAAATGTAGCGATAAATGACAATCGAAAGACCGCATTGTTGAAGGGTTGGTTTAGTACTGCTCGGCTCAGTCGTTGCCGGAGCCCAAGCAGCTCGGGGATATCAACTCCCCATCGATGTACAACCTGCAGCTTTTTAATCGAGTACATGATGAAAATTTTGTTTGCAAACATACGTGTAAAGTGAGCATGGTTAGGCCAGAGATGAAAACTATGGCTTGCGAGAAGAAGCCTACGACCAAGCCGGCGCCAAAACCTGTTCAGATAAAATCAGCGTTCGTGTTCACAGTTGCAGGGCTCTTCACGGTGCTCGGCCAAGAGACCGTACCCGCCATGCTACCCCGGGAGCAATATTTGATGGTATCGGGGTTCAAATTTCCCAGTGTCGAACTCGCAAGCGGTGTACGACTCGTTGGCGGACTATTGGCAGGCTTGATTTGAGAGTCGAGCCTGAGTGGGCGCCGGCACTGCAGAGAGTAGGCTAGACCAAGGCCTGCGCCAGCTTGAACAGGCAGGCGCCATCTAAGTGGTGCAGTGGAAATTCGAGTCATATTTGATTTTATGCTGATCTGGGTTATCAATGGAAGGGCCAGGTTAAGCTTTGAACTTGGGGAGGAAGCAAGAGCTGGCATTTATTGTCAGACGTTGGTTGAGGAATGAGACTTGTGGTGACGTAGTTCCTTCGCCTAGCGCTTGCTTACCCCCGAGGGACCGAAAACGCCCTGACCATCAAGTCCTCTCTAACCGACATGTGCAACGAGCGCTTGCCTCTTATGTTTGTGAGACCTTCTATCTAGCTAGCACTTTATCGACCAGCCTCAGCGACAATTTGCATCCTCAACGTTTGTTTCCTTCCCTGATTTTGTTCGTTACGGGGATAAATGACATGGGGTGTCTTCTGGATTGAATATCAACATTATGAGTTTACAATGCCAGCGCGCTGAGCCTAGCTACCACCTCTATTTAGTTAACAGTCCGAAACGCCTGGCATATACTGAACGAGAATCACCGAACTGGCCGTCCCAGT
This sequence comes from Verticillium nubilum, assembly GCA_002851675.1. Lineage (NCBI taxonomy): Eukaryota > Fungi > Ascomycota > Sordariomycetes > Glomerellales > Plectosphaerellaceae > Verticillium > Verticillium nubilum. The sequence goes on from NMXI01000017.1 coordinate 28,742, forward strand.
CAGCCATTCTTTCACCAGCACTTGCGCCGCCACCTAAACACCCAGGGTATATATCAAATAGAACAGGGCATGCCCTTCTCTCACGAAATCCTCATCCGATCCAGAAACAAGTCATACCGCATCACCCCAAGCCCGCCCACGCCCCGCGTATCCTCCGCGCTAACTGTATGTCCTTCTGCATAATGGTGACGCGTTTGGCGTGGATGGCACAGAGATTGGTGTCTTCGAATAGATGCACCATGAAAGCCTCGGCAGCCTCCTGAAGCGCCAGAATCGCTTGCGACTGCCAACGCATCTCCTCGTCACGGGGTCGACACGAGATGGCGATTTCTCTAACCTGCTCAATATGGGTCAGCATGAGCTCAGTTTTACGTACGCGGCCTCAGTATGTACTCACCAATCGGGCGAATGGAAGTTTTCGTAATAGCAAATCCGTACTGCTCTGATATTTGCGAATTTCGCGGAGCGCCACCGTGCCGGGTCGATATCTTCTTTTTGCACGTTGAGGAACAGGGTCACCGGCTAAGTTCCGGTTTAATTAGCTTGAGTATGTTCGTATCTGAAGGCAGCGTTCTCCTACGTTGTACATCGCTCGGCCGCGACCTCCGCCGGCTGGCATCTGACCTCCTGCTTGTGCCTGTGCGTGGTGGCATGGTCGTGGTAACGATTCAGTATTTCGAGCCGAAAGTAGGCGGAAGCGTGACCGAGTGCTCTGTCCGTGAGCTTGTGAGTTTCGTAGGCGGTCGGTGTCGTTTTGATGGTTTGTGAACTCTCATTCGAAATAGGCAGGATTGCTCCAACTGTGATGCCAGACTGGATACGCGACGCGACGCGACGCGACGCGACACGGACCTCTTTCGCGGACCCAGGGCAAGCCAATTGGGTTCGGATGGATTGAAAACGACTACAGCTGCAAAGCCATTGGTGGCGCAATCGTCGTGCCCAAGTGATTGATGGTCGTTACACCAAGGTGTTTTGCGTAGAGGAAGTCCGATCCCGCAATGCACTGAGGATAACAGACAATGTTGCCCGCGCAGCTGGAATCTTGAAGCCAGGAGGGCGTCCTAGTTGATTTGAAGGGCCGGTTGGTTGGCTGGCCGCTGCTAAAACCAGCCCCGCGAATTTCCAAGCCACACGACTCGTCAATGCTCTGTCATAGGTATCCAATCACATGCATGTGAATCATGATGGTTATGATATTATACTCCCTACAATGATGCCCCCATCAGTACGTATCAGATAGTAGGCAGTCAGCATCTGCCATATCATCTATCGGGGTTTAAACCGATAAGGTCACATCGCTGCGGGGCGGCTACCTGTTATCTGTCACCTTCCGTCATCACCTTGCCTTACTGTATTCGGGGAACAGCTTCGAGGCCTCAGAGCTGCCTCCTTCAATTTGATGCCAAAGCGGCCACCTCGCCAGTTCACAGATCAGTAAACGGTATCATTCCACCACTTTCGACGAACAGACAATTTGCTGGGCTGTTGGCTGCTAGACTCAACGACTTTGTATTCGGTCTAATCGTTACTTCTTCAAAGCACGCCTATTCAGTCGCGTACTCGGCCGATACTTGCCGCGCAACCCGAACCTCACCCACTTGCCTAGGCAATGACAATTGATCGTTCCACGGCTGCAATTGTGCCGAACCAGGCTTGAAGATATGGATCAGATGATGGGCGATGGCGGGAGACTGCCACTTGAAACGTGGTTTTGGGAAATGCCGATATGCACAAGGTGGTGGACTACGGCAACATTGTTAACGAGTGCTCTTGTGCAGTGTCAGATGGCAACACCCTTTCAGCTATTTTATAGCTTTCGCGCAGTCTTCGTCAAATCGCAGGTGAGAACCCACTACGCGCTAAACTGTCGACTGCCATTAAACTAATACAAGCAAACAGTACTGGAGGCTGCTGACGACATTCCTCTACTTCGGGCCATTCTCCCTGGACCTGCTATTCCACGTCTACTTCCTCCAGCGTTATGCTAGGCTTTTGGAAGAGTCATCTGGTCGTTCTCCCGCACATTTTTCTTGGTTGCTTATGTACGCCATGACGAGCCTCATTCTTCTCTCACCGCTGGTGTCAATGCCGTTCCTTGGCCACCCACTTTCCTCGACGCTCGTCTACATCTGGTCTCGACGTAACCCCGACACGAGACTTAGCTTTTTGGGGCTCCTCGTCTTTACCGCACCATATCTTCCGTGGGTACTGATGGCTTTCAGCTTAGTGCTTCACGGGTCTGTTCCGAAAGACGAGATCATGGGGGTAGTGATCGGCCACATTTGGTACTTCTTCACCGATGTTTACCCACCTCTGCATAACGGCTCGCGTCCGTTCGACCCTCCTATGTGGTGGCGACGGATATTTGAGAGGAGACAATTCAACGATACTCTTGATGGCACAAACAACAACATCCTAGCCATGGGCGCTCCTGATGTCGCTGCAGAGGTTCGATGAGCATCTCGCCCACCCCCTCATGTCACAAGAGTTCAGGACAGAGCTTCTCGTCATGTATTGCAGAGAACCGGGGCTTTGGTGCTGAGTGGCCTTGCTCACAGCTGGCGCTCTCCTACGACCAAGTCTTTGACCCAGGAAGCCAACTTCGTCGGATAACAAGGTGAATAAGGCTCGGCCATTGCGAAGCGGTTTGAATGGGCGAAGATATTTAGAGCGAGACGGGGGCAAAATGAAAAATTGGTCCGCCAAAAGTGACGGCCTTCCCGTTGATACCGAGTGACCGATGGTCAAACAGACAACGGGGCGGACAGCCAGCGCAGCGGCAAGTCAACGGTGGCGCCCATGAAGTCTGACTCACTTCAAGTAGCAGTCGCACCGGCTCCCAACTCTTCGGCTGTAGTCCCTACTTTTGGCGGTGCCGAAAACTATTTGATGCCTCTGATAACCCCCCTCGCTCTCTTAATGTTGGCATGGCGGAGGAAATACGGTGTCTGGCCAGAGTGGAAACAAATTCGCAAGTTCGAAGTGTATACCTGTTCGAGGTGGAGGGGCGAGACAGTACAAGTACACTGGACTCTGATTGCGTCATTTCGTCCTTGGCCGATGACTGGTCGACTCCACCACAAAAGCTGCACTACAACGCGCCCAACAGATATCGTGACCAGAAGCAGCCGACAAACCCCCTCTCCAAGACGTTGTCTTGTCCTACTGTACCCTAATTTGTCGCGGCAACAATGAAGGCCTACTGGTTTGATAATCTGCCCGTAAGGAGACGCCTAAAGCAATGTCTTGAAACGAGCCATTCAGCTGACGATGATTCGTACTTAGGGCGACCAGCGTCTTCCTCATGACTCCGGCAGCGAAGTTAACGAACAGGGGCTGCAGCAACTCGGAGTGTATTATCACCGCATTCCTGATCTTGATGGCGTGAATCAGCTGGCTGCCAAGAGAGGCTACAAGAACCGCGATGAGATAGTAGTTTCGCCAGAGAAGATGGGCGAGGTCTACGAAGATAAAGTGAAGAGCTTCTTCCACGAGCATCTCCACGAGGACGAGGAGATCAGATATGTTCGTGACGGTCGGGGATATTTTGACGTCCGAAGCCGCGAAGACCAGTGGGTGCGGATCCGTGTTGAGAAGGTGCGCTCTCCTTGCTACATTTTATTCACGTCTCGGTGAAGCTAATCTTAGCTTCAGGATGACCTGATCATTTTGCCGCCCGGCATCTACCATCGCTTCACGACAGATGAAACGAACGTGAGTACATGCCTTTGGTGGTGGTGCGCTTCGACTGGCATCATCATCCAGCCCCGCCCCTTCTTGTTTGGTCAACACATGCTAACGTCCTGCAGTATATCAAAGCAATGAGACTCTTCAAGGACGAACCAAAGTGGACTCCGTTGAATAGGTCATCTGACCTCGATACAAACCCTCATCGCCAGCAGTACAGTAGAGAATTTTTAGCTGGCTGCACAGACTGATGGCACATGGGTCGTCGAAGGCGTGGACACAAATGATATCCCTACGTACATTGTCGATAGCAATGCGGGGCGAGCCCTTGACTTTCTGGGGGGAGACTTGATGCCTCCAAAAGGAACATACCACACAGTCAGATAAATTGCCTTACCCATCCAACATTTGGCAACCAGCAAGGCCCCAAGCGTCGATTGATAAGAAGCCTGGTCTATACGCCATGAGGGCTCGTGACGTATAAACGAGTGTACGCGACGGGCTTGCATGCATTAATTTGGTCCATATCATTGCAGCTGCTTGTTCAACAACGCTTTGGCAAGTAAACGAGGCGTCATCTGCGCAACCTCAATGCCTCTCACATTGCCTGTATAGCTCATCGTCTGTGCTAGGTTCTAGTTGGGCGGTGATGGGTGTGCCCGCAAGATGGCAACAGACTCAACATTGGCTGCGTTGGCGTTTCGCGAGCTCTTCACACAATCTTTCTCAATTCACATGTTCAATCACTGGTAGTGTCTGGGAAGCACCGTGCTCTTTTTAGGCCCGGTCTTGGATTCTGGTGGCATAGCTTTACGCGCTACTGCCTTGGTGGTCTGGTAAAGTTGAGCGACCCCTACCGCCCTTTCGCCATCATATCGTGAGAATATCCCGTTTCCATCGTCGCAGCTTAAAAGAATTAAGCCTTGTCGGCCTCCCTCTTCTCCTTCTGCAAAAAAAAAAAGAAAGGCATTAGCGTGCGTCCACATGCGCAACTGGGGTGCTGAGTTCCCGGAGAGATATTCGTACCAGAGCCCTGGCTGTGCCGTGAAGAGCATGACGGTGGTTGCGGCGGAATTTGGGGTCCGTACCCTTGAGCGAGGGGTATCTGGCCGTCTTGGGCTTCTTGATGCTGTTGAAGGGAAAGAGCGTCAGCACGAGTAATTGCGAATTATCCCATCTCGGGGTCTTCAGATCGTACCCGTTACGGTGCGCCTTGCGCGACTGGTTGTGCTGCGAGGAGTTCTTGGACTCTGTTCATATTGTTAGCCAAGAGATCCAAATTACGATTGTCCATCATGATTCAACGTACTGGCCATTGCTGCGACTGTACTCCTGCTTTGATGGTGTCGGGTTGGAAGGTGAAGGCGTCAGCTGCGAGTGTCGATTACGGATCGGATGGCCTTCTGATGGTGGGTGGTTGTGGGGGAGAGATTTCCGTGCCCTAAGGATGCTTGCTTACCTAAGACGCAGCAACACTGACCAGCTGCCGAGATGGGTGTGCCTCAATGCTTACCTAAATGTGGCGTGTCTTGACTGTGGAGAACACCGTCGCTGTTCTCTACTCCACAGACAGGCTTCTGAGGCCTGTTGCCACCTTCGACATGAGTTTACGGCTGCATCTCTCCCACCAAGTCCTTTCCATGCCTCAAAGATTGACGAGCTTCTCCTTCTTCTCATTCTGGCCATGGAACGTTTGCCGTGGGTGTTGATACACTTCCTTCAATCTTGTCAACACAGCCGTGAGAAGAGAAGATGGATGAATTTCGTCTCGAACAACAGTACGAGTCACACGAGTGTAGTTCTTGGACAGGCTATTTACATAAAGTTCATGTTACATAATCGATCTCTTTAGGATGCTCTGTTACCCGTGTTTCTGGTCATGACGATTGATTCATCGTGATACCAGAGGTTTCACTTGCGACACCTGCTGCAACAGGCCTCCGCCCTGACCAATCCTCTCCAATTGCTTTGCACGCATTGTCTTGAGATATCGCAGAAACAAGACGAACATCAGTTCCATGCTGTATTGTACAGTATTAGCGTCATGCAGCACCTTCACAGGTCCTGGGTGATCTGTGGTGCTTACCGTTCCTTGGTCATCATCAGAATCCCCTGCACCAGCAGTCCCTTCAAGATCTGAGGAGCAATGCCCTTGAACAAACCCATAGGCCCTTCGCGTTCCAAGATGAATTGCATCACCTCAACAAAGCTGCCGAAAGGCCTCCCTTGTCTTTCTGGCGGCGGTCGGGACTGCAAACCGACCTTGGCAACGATCAGAGGTTGGGTCACTAGTGTCGCCAGCGACTTGGACATGGCTCCGAGCACTGGTGTGCGTTAGTCACATGCAGTCCTTGTCAATCCAAGCTTGCTACTCACAGAAAGCCTCCCATGGCTTGAGACTGCTTTTGCCAGGGAAGATGACCTCCTTCAGCCTTTCATATGCACCATAAGTGATGGCCGGGTTAACTACCAGCACAAGACTGGCCTTGAGGCCCCTCCACAGGCCAAAGACGCCGTCGCTACCCTCGACAACTTCTCGCCCTGTCTCCAAAAACCCCTTCCTCTCGCCCTTGCGCTGGGTTTGCTGTCGTGTGGTGACCACAGCCACCGGTATTGTGCATAGCTGTGCCACAGCACCAGCGACTGCGCCCAGCGCGAGTTCGGTGATGGTGGATGGGGCCGTCGTCTTGGCTGATTTGAGATAAAACGTTCGAACAATAGAATACCAATAGAAGTAGGCAAAGTTCGTGGAGGCCACGCCGAGGAGTGAGCCGCTCATACCCGCGTAGAGACCTTGAATGCCATCCTCCGCAGCAATCTTCGAGAGGGCATCCCACGTCGAGGTGTAGTGCGGCTCAGCTGCCTCGTCGGAGGGGTTCTCCGGTTTCTTTGTTGGGTGTGCCTTTACTTGTACTTGCAGTCGTGTTTTAACTCTGGTCGGAGCGCAGGCTAATTAGCTTTATAAACAACATTGGAACATCAGGAACGATGGATGCACACAGCGACAGGCGTACGCTTGAAAACTCACATGTCAAGAGGGTATACCAGAGCATTCGCTAGCACGGCACCTGATGCGCCGGCAACAGCACGGCCCCATGGGGCGAGGTTGACGGGCTTCGACTGCACAGCCATGTTGTCTAGATATTTGTTGGAAAGTTTGCAGTCAGAGCGGCGTCCGTGGTGGATGTTGCAACCTCTAATTAACCCACCCACGTTCGTCTCGCGAGAAAAGTCGATCAGGGTGAATGAGGGTGGAAGTATGTGGCGTACAAGGAACAGCGTGTGATGCAAGATTTGGCTGTCTCTACCTGCAATGCCTGCTCGTTTTGGGAAAGGAAGTAAAACCAGCTTTAACTCCAGGCAAACGTTGACGTCGGGTGTCGGGTGTCGACCTCGGCCTCAGAGCCCGTCTCGTGCTCGGTTAATTGATAACCATGGGTCCTGTAACAGGTTGCTTCCTTCTCAGCTGGGGATGTAAAGTGCCGGCTGCACACCCGCAAGAGCCCCGCCGCAGCCGCAGCGGGGGACCTCGGCTACAACGTCGTTAGTAGTTCTGGCCCCCGTGCCCCGCTCGCATCGCTTGCCTCACTTCGAGGACAAGCAGCGTAACTCCTACACTCGAATGTATGCCTGTAATGAGCCAAATCAGCTTAACAAGCACCTCGCTTTTATGCGTGGGCGCGCCACGTTCCCCACAGTCGTGGCAACTGGAGGCATCTGCAGACGGGACAGCGACGACCGAGAAGCCTTCACGAGCCCAACCATTCCCATTCTCATCACACCAGGGCACCTGAGGTTTGTCAATCAAGACTGTACTACCAATCCCCGCCGACGAATCTTCAATTGCCAGCAAGAGCTCTGTTGCAAACAAACAGGCAACGGCCAACTCGGGATTTAACACTGGGTCTTATTCGCTGCTTGAATCCGGGTGTGTACCAGTTGGTCATTCTTGAGATCTGGTCTCGTTCGCCTCCCCATGTAGCCGGAAGGTTTACGTCATGAATAATGATGAGCTGGCCGCAGTAGTAAGACTGAGTGCATACCCGTCATGCTGGAGACGACTTCACGGGTCAGCGGCAGCAGAAGACTAACCTGAGACCTACAGAGCGAGGATCAACTGTCACGGCAGGCCCACCGCGACAGCAAGGAAGCCTTGAAGCATGCCATCGCTGCAGCAGATCTTTATATGAAGGCGCATGCCGCTGCAATCAACGAAGCAGACCGTCTTCGCCTCATGCGAAAATGTCGCGAAATGATTATGTGGGCCGAGCAACTCAAGTGCAAAGACCCCAGTAGCAATTCATCGGAACTCGCCTGCCGTAAGATCACCGTCGAAGAGGAGACTATTCTCCGAAAATCATCCCGATTACATGCCAGTTTCTTCCCGCCGTGGCAGTCAGATCCCCATGATAGTTTGTTCGATCTCGCCCCGGGTCATCCGCCCTACACGTCAGTACATCAGTGCAACACATCCACGTCCTAGATCCTGATCTGTACACTTCTCCTAGAGACCCTACCGAGTATGCCATGTCTCACCAGCAGAACGACATTTTGGGTGGCTGGAATCGACCTGCTGCACTCGTTGGATCTCCTTCAGACAAGGACAATCGATGGGCTGGGGGTGCAACCCTGATGGCCGCAAATGGCGATTGCGACCTGGTCCAGGACATCACGACTGACTGTTCTGTGGTGGCTAGCCTCTGCGCAGCTATGGACGTCCTCGTGGCTAAGTCGCGCGGCAAGTCGGTCTGCTAACCTCGAATCATACCGCAAGTGTTGTTACTGACGTTACAAAAGCTTCTCTCACGCATCATATTTCCTTACGATCACGTGAACAATCGTCCAAAGCTATCAAAGTCTGGGAAATACGTGTTCCGTATGCATTTCAATGGTTGCTTTCGGCATGTCGTTGTCGATGATCGGCTGCCTATATCACGAGCTGGCATTGATCGGAACTTATTCGTTGTCGACCGCCGTAATCCTGACCTGCTATGGCCCGCACTGATGGAGAAAGCCTACTTAAAAGTGCGCGGGGGCTATGACTTTCCTGGCAGCAACTCCGGCACCGACCTTTGGGTCCTGACCGGCTGGATTCCCGAGCAGCTGTTCCTCCAAAGGTGTGTGGTGAATCTGTTCGTGGAGAAGCCTGTGGCAGAGAGGCTGACAAGAAAAAATGCAGCGAGGATGTGGATCTCAATGAAGCCTGGGTCCGGATGGTCCGGGGTCACCGCGAGGGCAACGTCATTATCACCCTAGGCACGGGACGCCTTTCACATACAGAAGAGGACGCCTTGGGGCTTGTCGGTGAACATGACTATGCGGTCTTGAAGCTGGAGGACATGGGTGGCACCCGTCGTCTCTTGGTCAAGAATCCGTGGTGTGACGGTCTTGTCTGGAATGGAGCTGAGCTGAGAGGGCATTCGTGGTTTACCGACGATTCCTCATCAACCGAAAATGCCGGAGGTGCACGTCTCGAAATGACCGGCCCCGCGCCATCGCATGGGACGTTTTGGATATCTCTTGACGAGGTTGCACAGAACTTCGAGTCTATGTACCTCAACTGGAACCCGAGCTGCTTCGGCCGTCGTCAAGACCACCACTTCACGTGGCAGGTTCCAGCCCAGAGCTGGAGTGGCACGTTCGCCCACAACCCACAGTACTCAATATGCTCAAGTGCCAGCGAAACAGTCTGGATACTGCTCAGCAGACACTTTGCAGATGCTGAACTGAGCATTGCGCGCAATGAGAGGTCGGGATCACTGGCCTCGGTTGCAAGACGTCTCGGTTTCACCAGCATTTCCATATTCGACAATGAAGGCAAGAGGGTACAGGCGACCGGTGGAGCATTGTACCGTGGCCCTTACGTTGACTCTCCTCAGACTCTGGCTAAAGTCACCCTTGATGCGGGCAAGACATACACAGTTGTAATGGCCCACGAAGAACTACCACTGGATGAATATTCTTGCACGTTCTCCTTCTTCTCATCTGCATCACTCGAAGTAAAGCCAGCTGAAGAGGCGATGACTCACTACCGGGAGCTGTCGAGCTCATGGACGAGGAGGTCGGCCGGAGGTAACGCCTCGTCTCCCACATACTCAGCAAACCCGCAATTCAGCATCACCGTGTCACAGCCTACGCCCCTCTCAATACTACTTTCGACTGGCAGCCGCGACATTGCGATTCACGCAGACCTTGTATGGTCTTCGGGTAAGCGTGTATCATCGATCGGGAGGAAAGACGTCGTAGCGAGCTCAGGAGACTACTGCTGCGGTAGTGCGTATGTGCAAGTTGCATACCTTGAAGCTGGAACCTATGTCATTGTATGCTCAACTTTCGAACCGGGGCAATTGGCCAATTTTGTCATACGAATTGGGTCCATGGTCGAGTGTGCGGTGCGGCCTGTGCCGGGACACGCCGCCGGCCTTTTGTGTACTCGGCTGCCGGCAGTGGCCTTTGCTCCAGGCGAGGAACGCAAACGGGCCAGTATTGCAGCATCTCGTCTGACACGAGCATATGCGAATGTTCGCTGCCCCGTGCTCTCGGACGAGACCGGCCAGCACGTTTCGCATGCTGCCATCCGTATAGCACTTATATATGGTCGTGGACCAGATGCCTCTATCCATGCCATCTCGGGCGATGGTGAGTTTCGAGACCCGGCTACGGCTGTACGGACACCAGAGTTTGATCTTGAGCCTGATCGGGTCCGACATGAGGGCTTGTGGATCGTGGTTGAGCAGCTGGGAAGCCACCGTGTATGGGACGGCATTGAAGTCGAGATCCTAGGTGACAACCTCATCCACTACAGCGCGTGGGAGGACATGGACTAAAGTAAAGGGGCATGGTTCTCGACGGTTCAGTGGTTTCGCCGGTGCAATTACTGCTAGGCTTTCATCTGAGAAACTGGTGGTCCGTATTTGCAGGTCAAGCCTGCTGCCTATATGCGAACAAAATATGTATGTCGTGACCGCTCCTGAGACCTTGTATGGTGTGCCGGTCAACTCCGAACGATTGGTTGGGGAATTGACGAGCCGTATCATCCTCATTCCTATGCGCCCCCCGCGTCATTTCATCCGCTCCCTGGTGATGCTTCTGGCATGATAGGGAAAAAGAAGTCGCAATGCCCCTGAGGCCCAAGGTACTCGGACCTAACCCTCCCATTTCCCCGAACAATTGAGATAGCATGAAGTGGTTGACCAGACCATCTCACACGAAAATAAGCCGCCACCATGGATATCCCGTCGCCCCAACGCCAAAACTCAACATGCTTTCCCCGTCAGACATAATGCCAAATAAAGCAGTCCCACAGGACAGGAGGGTGTCGTGCGCTGCCTCGCTGCATGCAAATAGAAACCTAACCCTCCACTCAAAACACCGCCGAGCCAAAGAGAAGAGTATCAGCACCTTTGATTCGGCAATCCACTTGACAACCAGGAATAGGAAGTTGGCCTCTTGTCGCCCAAGCGGCCGTATATACAACCCAGAAATCTTGACGGCTCGGTTGGGAACCTGTGTAGGCGAGAGATATCGAATATGTACCTGAAAGATAGGCATGGTGAAAAAGAAGTGAAAGAAAAACGGAAGAAGCAATTGAAGCATATCCTGTGCTTCATGTCATGTGGTCCCACCACGACGCCGCCTGCCCCGATTAGGACCGTCTGGCCGCTGTGACAGCACCTCCCTTAGGAGCGGATCGTCCTTATCGGTACCTACGTGGTGAACGCGGACGTGTCTGCGTATCCATCACCGTCAGTTCCACATCAAACGAGAGTAGTGTCACAAGACATGCAAAACAACATGGCTCGCAGGCTTGCAGGATGGTCGACGAACCTTTGCAGATTATCCGGACGTGGATATTTGTGCTCTCGATCGGGACAGAATGGACAAACATACCCTGGCGACTCGTGAACCAACCCGTGTCGAATCATCTCGTTTTTCCTTTTGAAGCCTTTCCCGCCCTCACTCCGTGGGCAACCTTGGACAGAGCAATAGTGCGGTCGGGCAGATGAGTGTACGTTGGCATGGGAATTAAGAAGGTACTGGGTCTGGAAGGGGGGTGCTGTACAGCCTTCGAAGCTGCAGGTGAAGCCGCCTGGCTGTGGATTTGTGAGACCGTCGATACTCATTCGATCGATCAAAGACATCGAAGGCCCATGTAGCGACGACTGTTCACTACTTGGTGTGTCAACGAAACAACTGGGGTTGTCGATTCCGAGGCGGAGAGGTCCGTTATGAATCTGATAGTAGTGACCAGCCGAGATGAGAGATTGGGCCGGCGAAGGGAGGTCATGCCGCCCATAATTTTCATTAGGTGACATGGGCGGCGAAGGGTGGCGGCCAGAGAGTGTTGATATCGAAGACATACGTGGTACGTTCGCTGGAGGAGATCGAGGGTATGCGCCAATGGTAGGGTGCAGCGGTCCTGGTAGGTCCTTATCGGGGGACAAGGCCAGATCACCAAAGTGTTGTCTAATGGAGGGCAACGAGCCATGGCCATGACCATCCGACTTGGGAGAATCCATCTGCAGAGGGGGCAAGCCCCCTGGAACGGACTGCAGAGGCGACGTTGGCGACGCTGCATCGGCATGGCGCATCGAGTGGCCCAGCTGCCGCGGGGAATAGAAGCTTTCCAAAGGATGGACGGTCTCGGATCCTGCAACGCCTACCAGTCGGTCGTACTGAGCCTCTGGCTGGCGGGCATTTGTGTGATCGGCCGTGCCGCCTCGGGTGTGTGTGACGAGGATAGGATTCGCCGTGGATGGCTTTGGGGGACTTGGCCCGTGATCGGCAGTGAAGGCCAGGGCGCCTGCAGCGAGGTTGATGAGGTCAATCGCACCGGGCTCCGGCGGCGATGATGGAGCGGCAGCGGCAGCGGCAGCAGCGGCGGTGGTGAGACCGAGTGGAGGGGACTTGCATGATGCAGAAGAAGACGAAGGGCTGGAGGAGACCGAGGGATCGTCATCAGCGCCAGAAGCGGCGTCGGACTGGTCCGAGTGGACGGCGATGGCGCGAGCAATGTCTGGTCGCTTACCATTACCAAGGAAGTTAATCAAAACGGCATCGCCCTGGTTGCGAGGAGCCTAAAACACAAATGTTAACAGTCACTTCGCTCCCATATCGAGGGCTCAGACGCAGACTTACTAGTCCTGGGGGGATTTGAGGTGGCGGGCTGGGGGAAGGCTCCAGCTTGGGCCTGAAGGAATTCATCTGGGGACTGTCGTGAGGTAAGACGTCATCAGGGTCGTAGAAATCGGACACAGCAGGTTGGCAGTGGCTAGTCTGTTGAATTGCAGAGGTTGTCATGGTATAACTGTTGGGGGCGTGAGATTTGATGGCGAGGCGGTGGTGGACCCAGGTTTTGGGGTCAGGTTCGGGCAGGCCGCATCAAATCGCCATGTGAGCGAACTGAGAAAGCCGACAGATAAATGATGCGAGCTGGCAATGGCAGCGTCCTCGATGGCTATGACCAAGGTCTCGGCTTTGGGTTCGGATTCCAGGTTTCCTCACAGGTTGCGTGTTCTTCAGCGTAAGGTGGCAGGACTGAGCATGAGAGCGGTGAGGGCTGGAGTATTGAGGTAGAAACTCAGAGACGTGTCGCGAGTTGAGAATCTTTGAGTCGCGAGGCACAGTTGCCTGAGCAGGCGCCTGGCCCCGAAGGCGCTGCGCTGCAAAGAAGCCACAGCCGCAACAAGGCAACGTGCAAAGATGAAGTGCGAGGCAAGAGAATGGATGCTTGTTCGGGAAGTGGCTGGCGCGACCTGTCGATCTGTCGGGGGCGTTGCGTTGGCTGGCTGTCGCGATACAGCTTCTGTCCCAGTACACTGTGGGTAGTGAAGTCCCTCAGTCTTTGGGGGCGGCAATAAGTGTGTGATAGTTTGAAGGCGGTATGGTCGAGAAGGATGGAGTGTAGCGAAGGGCAACGAGGCCTTGTCGCGCAGGAAGTTCAAATGTTGGAGATGGAGGTGGAGGAATGACACGGAGTGTGTGCCTGTGCCTGGGCCTGTAGATGTTTCCCAAGCTTCGGTGCGGCGGTACTGGCGCGGTGTGTGCTCCTCGTTTCTTGCCCGCTCTTCGCAGGGCAAATTGAAGTGGCAGCAGCTACCTTACCTGAACAGTGGCATGTACCCGGACAGGGTAGGCAATGCGGGGGTGGAGGCGGGTGACTGAGATAGAGAAGTACCGTTGGTTGTGGCACTTCTGTCACAGGGCTCACAAGGTGAACAACAAGTAGAGCAATAACATATTGTGGACTAGACGAGGCGGGACGGTGGGGTGTGGGCACGAGGGCGCTTGCCAAGGCCAACCCCCGCCCCTCCGGCTTCATGCTCAGCCAAGACGAAGGCAGGGTCTTCCTGCCACCTTCTTCCCTCGGCACCTTTGCTACTTGTACCTGTTCCATCCCTACCCAAACCTTGCCAATCAATCACCTTACCTGAGGGGCCTCGGGGTAAGGTGGGGGAGGTTCAACTTAGTGCCTCAAACCCTGAATGCGGAACGGAGCCTCCTCGCATTTGCCTCGTAACTTCCATGTTCTTCACTTCACTCAGTCCAAGAACATCTGATTCAAACAGCATCTCAGCTCATTCGATCTGTTCAACGCTAGACCGAGGGAAGGACAAAGTCGACAGCGGTGGGCAAGGGGCGACGGCGATGGTACCTTGGGGAGGAAAGCATCGAGTAACAGTGCTCATCTTCTGCGCTCATTGCCGTGCCCGCGGCTAACGCTCCAGCCATCGACCCCACCTCGGATCTAAGCCTCACTCTTGGCAGACATATGCTCATTCATTGGTGCGCCCTCTCAGCACCCCGATTCTTCACACTGCACAGCATGTAGGCACTCTCCGCACTGAACCTGTTCATTGCCCGCCAGCCTGTGAGCCCGCCAGCCTGTCACTTTGGTGGTGTGCGCAGCAACCACCAACCGGTGACTCGGGTTAGTGGTTTAATTACTGCACAGCAGCGGGTCGCCTCGCGCATCCAGCATGCGACATCGGCTCAAAGGAGCCATTGAACGAGGGGGAAGGTCAAGGCAAATCCACTGAATGCTTCGGATCTGACAGGCGAATTGCGGCACTCGTTCGAGCAACTCGCCGGCACACACACACTCTCTCTCTCTCCCTCTCACGCACACCTCATACATGCACACAGACGGCCAGCAACCCATGCAAAGCCTCATTTTATTACTCCGCAACTGCAATCCCCTTTGAACATTACATTTGAACCTCTGCTTGCCCAATATGTCGAGTTCGAGCGATATGATGAAAGCTGTTGTCTTTCTCGGACCAGGTCAAGTCTCCCTGCAGGAACGACCGATTCCCAAACGTTTGTCGACCCCTCCAATGGCAGTCAACCATTCGCTTCCGTGGATCTCATATTGTTTTGACAGTCCAGCACGATGGCGACATCATCGTCAAAGTACATGCCGCTGGACTCTGCGGCTCGTATGCCTTCGACACCATCCCTTCCAGGCCATAGTATTCCAGCTGATTATGAGATTTGCCATCCTAGTGAGCTGCATGTGCTGCGAGGTCATGAGAAGACAGATACAGGCTTCATCATGGGTCATGAGTTCACGGGCATCGTAGTTGAAACAGGCTCTGCCGTACAAACTGTGCAGGTTGGTGACAGAGTCGTATCGCCTTTTACCGTGTCATGGTATGTGACGACGCGCCAACAATGCCCTCCACTCTGCCGCGCTAGACAATGAGTGACTGGTCAACTGACCTTACTCGCCAGCATGGAATGCTTTTACTGTGAGAAAGGTCATTCATCACGCTGTGTCCACAGCTCCCTGTTCGGTTCACCTACCCTGGACGGTGCACAAGCCGATTATGTGCGCGTGCCTTGGGCTGACGGAACCGTTGTCAAGGCGCCAAAGACCTTGTCGGAAGATGCCCTGCTCCTTATGGCCGATATTTGGCCCACCGGCTTCTTTGGCGCAACAACCGCATTCAATATGCTGCGAGGAGAAGAGCGAACCGATGCCACTGTCGCTGTTGTTGGCTGTGGGCCCGTCGGTCTCTGCGCCATAACAGCAGCTCCCGATTTCCGACCTCGACGTCTTTTTGCCATAGACAGCGTACCCAGTCGTTTACAGCTCGCAAAGGTGCTCGGCGCCGATCCCATTAACTTCTTGACGGAAGGCAAGTCAGTGAAACAGAAAATCGGCGAGGCCACGGCTGGCCGCGGTGCAGATATTGTCATCGAAGTCGTCGGATCAGGACTAGCCCTGCGAACAGCCTTCGATGCTGTGAGGCCCTTCGGCATCATCTACAGCATCGGGGTGCATAACGGTGAAGTAGGATCGGCGACTTGCCCCGCTGAAGCATCAGGATCCGACTGACATGCCCTCTTCACTAGATGCCTTTCAGCGCCGCCGAGGCGTATGGGTAGGTCAATGCTATCTGCTCTGCCAATATAGCTGACCGTTATCGTGCAGAAAGAACCTACGCCTGCAAATGGGTCGATGTCCAGTGCGATCCATCTTCGACCAAGCCCTAGAAATGCTAGAAAGAAAGCAAGATCTTGTCCGGCATGTAGCACAATCCGAGCCGCGCCAGAAGCATAATCGCTGATTCGACGTCGTAGTTTCATGTTTGATAAGATAATGCCGCTATCGGAAGCCATCGAAGGATACGAGCTTTTCGACCAGATGAAGGTGCAGAAGGTCATATTTAAGCCGTGATGAAGCGGATAAGAACCGCGAGGAGGCAGCCCGGAAGCCTGGGCCGAAGCTACGCCGTGTTCAGTTTTGTCGAGGCTTGACAATGCCGTCGTGCATTAGATAGTAGGAAACTGTAGAGTCGGCGTGTATGACTGCCACAAGGATTCTTTTGTGGCGCGCTGAGCCTCTCCAATCCCGTCCTGAAGACAGGTCGCGTTGCCTTCCAGCATGCGGTTTGTTTCCTCGCGGCAGCGCGTCCAAGGAGTCGAAGATTGCGGAGAATGTGCGAAGAGACAAGTTTTCGGTTATGTGAACAGGCACCACCCACTCGAACTCCGGCTGTTGTGCGCTCTGTGCGCCGGGGTCCTGTTCAGACTGGAGGGCCTCAATTTGCTCATCGGGGTGCACGTAGAGTCTGCGCGGTGGCAAACCGCTCAGAACAGGTCTGGGATATTCACGACCAGCATTGTCGGCTGGTGTCTGGACTCGAATGTCCGTCCAGTCATGTTGATCCCGGAGATTATCGACTACCAAAGCAGTGAGGTGCGTGTAATGCGAGAGTGACGACTCCATTAGGCCAGACTGAGGATGCTGTCACCAAGGTACGTCGTGGTATTTGTCTATTTAGGTCGAGAGGAACGTTTTCGGTCTGCTGCGAAGAATTGGTGACAGAGCCAGGGCAAGTCCTTCCTGATTATTAAGAACCTTGATGAAAAATGACTGTACTGTGTGGGGCAAATGGGGCCCTCCGCTAGCAGTGCGTATATCAAAATGGGCACGGTGTCAACAGGGACATGGCTGAGATGCTCGTTACACTTGATGCGACACTTTGTGCCAGACAGGCAGGCAAGTGAGCAAGTGAGGATGTTGATGGTGGGTTAGGTAGGGACTATGAGCTTAGCTGAATAGCGGGAGCAGCAGCAACCCATCGGAACCTCTAGATTGCGTTGGACACTTTCAGATGACAGGATGGGGAGGTCGCTGTGAAGATTGCGCAGCCCACTGTTTTGAAAGTGACGACGACGATGACGATTGTTACTACAGTGCCCTGCTAGGATTGAGTGTAATTGGACAACCCAAACGCGCGACGCCAAGACCTACATCATCACCCGTCATACCACCGAAATGAACACCCATCGTTATAACCTGCTTGTTCGCCTCATTGGTTTTGATTGATCATGGCACTTCCTCTATCTTCCTTACCACTAGCCCTCGGTTCACGAAAACTTGGGTTTCTTCTCCCGAGACCGCCATAAGATTCCGAATTACAGGCTACGCTGGACACGCTCGCATCAGTTTTGCTCAGTTACGAAGACCACCGAACTGGATCAACCCTCTCATATTCCTCGAATCCCGGATCAGCCTTGCAGCGCAGCCGTCCCTACTCGCATTTCAACGACTGGACTAACGTGCTCTTGCACGATAAACCTGGCGTCGAACTCATTACCGACCCGATACTGCGAGCTACCTGCCGATCCCATACCGAAGCACAGCGCCGTGTGAGATCGCCAGCAACAGCGGCGATGGCTGCACCCCGCCTACACAACGCCGGCATCGATGTCAAGGACCCCAACGTCTTGCCATCGCAGTCATTCACCAGTTCAAAGCCGGCAGATGTTGTGGACGCAGAGAGGTTGCCCGTGGGTATTGCTTCCACGGCCGTTGATGCCACCGAGCCGCCCCTTTTGGAACCGTACCAGAATGGCTACCACTTCCCCCCACGTCACTCCACCAAGGAATCCATGCACCTTGGTGCCGTCGCTTTCTGGAATTACGCACGCACTCCGCTTGGTTTCTTCGTCGTCCTTTACGGATTACTGGTGGTGGCATGGGGAGGGAAGCTTTTTCTGTTGCTCTGCAACGCAGCCCCAGCCATGTGCCATCCTTCTTGCGAGCACATTGACTCGCCGCGCCGCAAGTGGATCGAATGGGACTCGCAAATCGTGAACGCTCTTTTCTGCGTCACGGGCTTTGGCCTTGCCCCGTGGAGGTTCCGTGACCTCTCTTACCTCATCAAGTATCGCCTGGGATCAAAAACAGAAGCACTGCGCCACTTGGCCGGTATCCATCGCAGTTGGTTTCGCCTTCGGGGTTCAGACCAGCTTCCCGTGATGGTCGGACCGCAGAGCATCGCCTGGCTTGTCACAGAACGACCACTTGTCAACGTTCCGTCACCGGAAAACAAGATCCCGGACGCGCCTTTGACAGGCGTACGCGCTGGGCCTACTCCAGTCTGGAAGATGGATTTCGTCATTTTGTTCAATGTCAGCAACACATTTCTCCAGTGTGTACTGTCAGGCTTCATGTGGGGTATGAATCGTTATAACCGGCCTTCCTGGGCTGTCGGTCTGTTCGTTGCCCTCGCATGTGGCGCTGCTGCCACGGGAGGGCTGATGATGTTCCATGAGGGCAAGAAGGTGAAGAGGATCGAAGGTGTCCCAGTCAGTGACAAGGATATGGATCGGCTCGCGAGGGACAAGGAACTTGGCGTGATTCATTACAACAACATAAAAGACAAGAAGCCGAAGGCGAGCAAAAGGAACAGAGAAGCGAGGGAAGCTAAGGAGAAAGAGGCTGCTCGATTGAATAACGTCTAGGTATGGATATGGTAGCAACGGGCAACCTACGAATCGAAGCGTCTTTCCAGATATTGATGACACTGCTGTACCCAAATTTTAGGTGTGAATGAGTTGTGCCTGAATAACTTGGGTAGGGTATGAAGTAGCACTCTTTGTTGATCGAAGCACTTCAGCACTGCGTTGAGACACCACATGCTACCTAGCCAGTTGATTAGCATAGATGAGCTCCCACAGCATCCCTCAAAATGGCGCCTGGCCAGCACATGTGGACCTACCTGGGCTCCCCCCGACTGGTGACCCCAGAGTCCGTTGAAGCGTGCACGGACAAGTGCATCAGCTGCCTGAGATTGAGGGCCGTAATTGGCCATCAATAAAGAAACTGGGGCTGAGCTAGGAAGCCTGATGCAACATCCCTCTGTCGAACGATAAGCTCAAGTCACAGGTATCGATGTCACCTGGAGTTCCGTCCAAACTGCAACCATCCCCCCCTCCTGCACTTGGCACACACAACTACAGATGCCTTCTGTACAGTCCTGACAACGCCGAACGAAAACACTGCCTGAAATCGTCATCAACGCTGGTCTTGGATCTGCTGAATCGCTGCCTGTCATTGCACCTCGGACTTCCGATTCCGACCGCGTGTCTCTCCGCTCCGCTGTCAGGCATCGCAATCGAGGGCATACACGTCCATCGGCCACCATGGCGGCACGATCTATGATTCCATTCCTCGTGGGGATGATGCTCCTGACCGGCTGCTGCAACACTATCCTGACCAAGTATCAGGTTTGTGCCTCTTGATTCCCATTCGCCGCAGCATAACTTCACTTGCTGACACCTGAACGTCTCCAGGATATGCAATGTGTGCGGAATTGTGACAGCCCTGATGCATCGCGCCGCGCCTACTTCAACCAACCCGTCCTCCAGACGGCTCAGATGTTCGTTGGCGAGATGGGATGCTGGTTGGTGGTCGGCATCATGGCACTCTGGCGCCGTTACGTATCCCGATCACCCCCTCGAGGGAGCGGATACGAAGCTGTCAGCAGTGACGATTCCCATGTCGATGAGGCGAGGACATCCCTTGTGAATAACACGAATGGCGATGGCCCAAAGCCAGACGACGATACTTCGGACTCTCCCAGACTACGTGGCCGACTGCTTCTCCTTCTTGCCTTACCAGCCGTCTCTGATATCTGTGGCACCACACTCATGAACATCGGCCTGCTGCTTGTGGTGGCTTCTATTTACCAGATGACTAGAGGTGCGCTTGTTCTCTTCGTCGGCCTGTTCAGCGTCGTTTTCCTACGGAGACACCTCTACCTCTTCCAGTGGCTCTCCTTGGCGGGTGTCGTGACCGGTGTCGCCATCGTCGGCTTGGCCGGTGCTGTCTTTCATGAGGAGACGAACGACGACTTTCAAGGCGACACATCACTCGTTCAAACAGCACCGACCTCGAGCGCCCTTCTCTCCATCATTGGCGTACTTCTTATCGCTGGCGCTCAAATTTTCACTGCTACCCAGTTTGTCCTGGAGGAATGGATCTTGGAACGTTGGGCGATTGAGCCAATTCAGGTTGTCGGCTGGGAGGGTATATTTGGCTTCACTGTCACACTCACCGCCATGATAACCCTTCATGTCGCTGTCGGTAGTACAGATGCTGGCCGCTACGGGTTCTTTGACATGGCAGAGGGCTGGAAACAAATGACCTCCGACAGGAGAATCGCCATCTCTAGCATCCTCATCATGATCAGTATTGGGTAAATAGGCCTCGACTCCCCGTCCCCTTTTCTCTCGTCGAGCTTACTAACAAAAACTTTCCAGGGGTTTCAACTTCTTCGGGTTGTCTGTCACGAGGAGTGTCAGCGCGACCTCAAGGTCCACCATCGACACGTGCCGGACACTTTTCATATGGATAGTATCTCTCGGCCTGCGCTGGGAAACTTTCAAGTGGCTTCAGGTCGTAGGCTTTGCGCTGCTCGTCTACTTCACTTTTGTCTTCAACGGCATAGTGCAGCCGCCCTTCAGAGCTTTGCGACCTGACGAGGAGGTTGAGGAGTTGTTGCCAGAGGACCCAATTCAGCACTAGGAAGGCACCTGATATCGGCCAACGAGGATATCTCGGCAGTTAGGAACGTCCCGTATTGACACAGCTTGTTAGACCGGTGTCCGAGAGCGAGTTGGAAGTAGTTATGTTCGCGAGCTCTTCCGAGCCAGGGTGGTCTGAATGCTAGTTGTTTGAATCATGTTTGGATGGTGGGTATGTGCGGAGTCCGGTGGGATCGTTTCTTACCTTAGCACATGTCAATGTTAGGTTGCCTGGCCTTCCATTTCTTGGTCATAGAGGGTTTCTCCAGTTCAAAGCTATATATGAGAATAATAGTCGATATACCATTCACAACCGTTGGGTTGAAGCCCAGGTCAGAACTTGCGAGCACACTAGCCTCACGTCACATTGCAGAGAAGCTCCGCCTCGAGAATAAACTTGCCCTCCTTGTACTTCTCGGTGGTTTCATACGCCTTGTCGTACTTCCACCCCACCGTCTCCTTGCACTGCCGGCAGGTGATGTCGCGGACAATGTGCCGTCCGGTCGTCATGTTGCGCTCGCTCGGCTCACCCATATCGATGTTCACGACGTTGTTGAACAGGTAGGCTTTGCCGTGCTGGCCCCGAAAGTTCTGTCAGGCCGCATCAATCCGTCAGCACAAGGCATACGATAGTCCGCTACATCTCGCGCCTCGTTGGACGTTGCTGAGGCTGCGCGTGGTGTCTTGTGGTCTCACCCTGCTGATAATATCCTCATGGTTGGCAAGGTGCGCCTTGCACGTTTTGCAGCCGTATATTTTGCTGCTGTTGAGGTACGTGTTATAGGCAAGGCCCATCTTCTACGTGTACGCGATCTGGTGGTAGGAACTTGTTCGAGCGAGAGGGGAGGAAGTGCGTCGTCCACAGTTGTGAAATGCAACTCGTCGAGAGATAAGTGCACAGAATACCGGTTTACTGAGCACTGTGCGTACCAGCACTCGTTTCCCCGAAGACTTGGTTGGCTGCTCACCCTGCGGGCCTCGATACGAGTAGCTGGCAGTGTTTCTGAAGGGAAGGTCAATGTGATAGCGGTTGCGGGGACTGATGGTAAGAGATGGAGCGTGAGAATTGGGCCAACTCAGGGCCGAAAGCATCACTAAGACTGTGTGCAAGCCGAATTGAGTACGAAGGAGACTATTTGAGGTGACAGGATGTCAAGGATGCCTTGTTAAAGTCAAATATGGGAGGTGGGAGCGAGACAACCTATCGTGCACAATGTCGGAGGAGGTGAGCAGGTAGGCAATCCAAGTGGGCATTTACTGCCTGATGGCCAGCTGCGGGGCGTGATCACTGCTTCCAGACCCGACCCTTGTCACGGGGGGCTGAAGTGGGCAGCTGATGAGGAGGTCTGTACGGTATCCACTTTTCCCGTATGGGTGAGCTAGCTACCTTACCTACATGAGGTCACCGTCCCAACCAGCGCCATGTCGAGCTACATCTCGATAAAAGCAGGGTTGGGGTAAATGCATCTCGACGCTAGCTAAACAGCCAAGGTCATTCACATAGACGTGCATAATTGATGTTAGCTGGGCAATAAAACCCCGTCATCAAATGCTGCCGGGTCTCCTCGACAGCCGTCATGGTCTGATCTGCATACGAACGCCCGGCTCCATCGTGTCACAGATTCGAGGCAGAGAAGTTGAAAGAAAAATGCAGACAAGTACATTTCGTTATTGCAAGCAGAATGAATGTGCTTATGGCATAGCCCAATTTCGATACAAAAAGTCCCTATATGTACAAAGTAACTGTTTCATGTCATCTTTACTCCAGGCAGAAAACGAATTGCACCACTCCTAAAAAGGAGGCAACCAAGTCGATGGCGTTTACCAGGAGAAAGCCTCCTCCACAAAGTCAATCTCGCCATCGTACTGGCGAGTGCGCACAGCGCGTCGCACGTCGTCGCTCAGGACACCAGGCCCGCAGACTGTAACTCCCATTGCGCCGACCTGTTGCTCCATCTCGGCGGCCAACAGTGTATCAATATTGGGCCGGCCGGGGAACATCTGGACCGTGGCAGAGGGGCTGTGAATCTCCTTGCTCGACCGGGGCCGGCTCACGAAGAGCATAATGCGGAGCACATCCCGACGTTTGTCCATGGCCAAAATCTGCGTCATCCAAGGTCGAATCCACTCAAGGTGCTCAGGGCTCTGAATGACCCAGACGAGTGTGATGCGCCTCGTAGCCACAGTTCCGTTGGCGTAGCCGATGACAAGATCTCGTACATGGGGCACGGCTTGTGTGATTCCGACGCCGCCGGCGAAGAGCATGACGGTGCCGTAGGACTTCATGCTGTGCAACTCACCGTACGGTCCCTCAATCATGCAAGTCGTATGCATCTGGCCACGAGGGCAAGCCGATGCCTTTTGGAAGAGTTTGTTGGTGAAGCCTGTCCGTCCGCGGATGACAAATGACATGGTTGTCTTGCGCATCTCTAGAATGTCTTGGCGGTTCATGGTTAGCTTCTCAGAGCTGGGGTCCTCGGCATCCTCACTCCAGGCCACCGAGAAAGGATGAGACTGCAGATAACTGAGAGACGGCATGTACATGTAGGCGTGCTGCCCGGGACTAAATGTCCACGGGCGAGCCATGTCGACGGTGACACGCACGGCGTTGCCGGGAAGTGCCTCGACCAAGGCGCGGCTGCCCCCCTTGCCGAAGTTGCCGTAAATGACCCGGAAGACGCGCCAAAGGCGATCTACAGCCCATATGACAATAGCGGCAATCAAGTAAGGGAGCTGCGGAAGATCCTTGAGGTGAAGGTGATACCAGGTACCCATGACAGCAAGGATGGCGAGGGCGATGTGCAGCAGCTTGAAGATTTCGTAGAAGGCATGACGTATTGGGCTCCAGGCTTGGATGAAGATGGCAGCGAAACCACAAGTTCCCTGCTTGCTATTAGCTCGTGAATTTTCCAACAAACCCATGGCTGCCATCCGTGGTGGGACGGGAAGAGTTTGGAGACGAGGACCTACCAGAAAGCCCCAGAAGAAGGACGGCACGGCGAGGACGGTCTGGAAGCCAGCCTCCCAGCTCTGGGCGTGGGCCTGGGCAGACAGGAAAGCCATGGTGTGGGCGACGGCCTCGAGAATGACAATACGACCAAACCAGCGGTGGAGGAGGTTGAACGTATCAAAGGAGATGCCCAGAAGATTGATAAGAGGGTTGTTCCTGGCGGCCATGAGGAACAGGGGGATCATGTTGACTACGGCCAGGACGCCGGTGCGGTTCCTGAAGGCCCTTGCCGCATCATCAAAAGTAGCGGCAAAGGGAATGTCAATAACGGAGAAGGCGACATTTGAAGCGAAGTAGCCGAAAAGAAAAACCAGTTGGAGACGGGTGGGGAGAGTGCCAACATTGACGGCGCTGCTCAGCTGGAACTCGCGATTGTGGCGCTTGCTGAGGATGGGGGCGTAGAGAACGTTCTTCTTAAAGAAGGAGAGCTTGTGAGAAGCCTCGGCAAAGTAGCGTTGAGAATCGTTCTTGAGGCAGGCGACGGTGCGAACATATCTATGTAGGTGCGTCGACAGTCTCCAGGCGATGAGGACGACAGAGCAAGCAGTCATGACGTAGTAGAGGTAGTTGCTGAGAGATTCGTTCAGGGCTGAGGCAGCGGCTTTGGCGGCGATGGCCTCCGGCGAATCTTTCCCCGGTGCCATGGTTCGCGATTCCGGTTGTGTTTTTGCTGTCGGTAGGGAGTGTAGTCGTCAGGCGATGCCAATTTGTCAAAAGTTGGGGGTTCGTTTGATGTAAAGATCGGATGAAGGAGTCTACTCCAGGGCGAGCATGACCAGCAAGTCGATTTGATAGAAGGTATAATGAGCGGCAGTCGAGCAGAGCAGAGCGATCAGGTGAGGCTGATGGGGTTGTCGGGCGGGGAGACGCTTTTCTTCCTATGGCTTGCGGGAGGCCTGTCCCAAGAGCGTGGAGCAGAATGGAATCGGAGAAGGGAAAGGAATGTGAATGACGACCGACCAGCCGAGGAAAATGGTGACTTGGGTGAGAAGAGGTCAAAACAACGAGCGAGTGTGGAAGCGAACGAGGATGGGAGTAGGTACCTTAGATACCTACAAGAGGAGCGGACGGACGACTGGGACTGGGGCCGGGGAAGGGTGAGGGCAGTGCAGTATGAAGTGGGGATGGATGGACGGCGCGTCTGACGAGCTCCAGCCGGCCGAGGGTGAGGGCACAGGTCGAGATAGTCATGAGAAGATGGTACAAGCAAGCGAGCTCAGATATGAACGCCAACGGCGCTGCTTTCATTCTGGCTATGATTTCCGAGGTCCGGGGGTGGCTCCGACGTGTACGCACAAGCAAGTGGGAAATCTTAATATATTCGAAGCCAGCAGCACAAGGCCCCTGGTACTTGTGGAAGAACCCAGGAAGCTCAGCCCAGCTGGGGCACGGGGCAGTGTGAGGCGGCTGGCATTCCTGCCAGGCAGTGTACCGTCAAAACACATGAAGAGCAAGTTGTCATGGCTTTGTCTGGTCTCTTCTGTCAGCGAGACGTGTCAATCGAGCATCAATCAGGGGGGACGGAGGGCAGGCAGTCAGTACCGTACCTTACTTATTAGGACGCAAGGACAAGGCGGGGAATACCAAGGCTTCGGGCATGCTCGATCTTCTTAGCGTGTCGGCACTCTCCCCTCTATTCTCGTCATTGTGGCCAATCAAAGCCTCAGTGCATGCCCATCTCGAGCCGCTGGTGGATAGAGTGGAGTTCATCCGTATAGGAGAGTCAGGGGTGGCCAGCCACCAATTGCTACGATGAAACAGCCGGACATGCAGCAATATGCAAGGCACAAGGCCAGGCAGGCAAGCCCGGTCCAACGGGAAGGAAAGATCGGCGTGCCTCTTGCGCCTCCAACCTGGCCTTGCTGGCCTACTCGTATCCCACAATCTGCGAAGGTTCTGCGCTTTTTTACATTGCTCGGGCACTGACTTATAAACATGAAGGTCAGCAAGTGACACTTTGTCGGGGCCCCAGTTACCAGTAGCCGAGAACCTGGTGACAGTTCTGAAGTTCAGGCATTGTTGGAAGCCATGGCATCATACGATCCTGTGCCGAAACTGCATCGTCACGATCAAGTCGAGTGCGTTGCAACTTTGCAAAGCCGTGATTAATATCTAGTGAGCGCCTCTTCTTCTTGCAGGAGTGCGCTCGTCGCTCATGCCCTTCTTGTCCGTGTCGCACCTTGCAGCCGAAGTAACAACCATCTTGCCTATGATACCTCAGGTGCCTTACTCAACGGACTTTCTCACATTGATAGGCTGCCAAGGCAGCACGAGACATCAGCGGGGCCCACACCCACCTCACCCGCTCACTGGCTTTGAAACAGGTCCATCCCCTGAGGGCTGGTCCTCGCGTTCGCCGACGGGGCAGGTGGTCGAAAGAAAAGAAAAAGGCCTACCAGATGACGGAGCACCCCGTTTTACCAGCAGATCAACACCTACCTAGCAATACCTCTATCTCGTCCCCGCCCGGTACCGCGCTTCGAGCAAAGACAGTCGTGAGTCCCGATCAAGAATCCTCCGCTTACAGGCGGGGCTCAAACGTCTGAACTGTGTCGTGCTTGACGTGCTGACACCGGAAACGTTGCTCCAAAGTGCCATCAACTCAGGTGAAGGACGGCCATCTTTAGTCCAATCTCTGACGTCGGCAGAGAGGCGATCGACAACTGCGGTCCGTAGCCAGCATCCAGAACATGTCATAATTATTCAATAGCCTCAGAATGCTAGCTCGTCATCACTCGCTCGTACCACTGTACGTGACTGTCGAACTTTGACTTCTGCCAACACCTGTCGCTTGGTCCTAGGGCTTGCCTCAATCACAGTCTGCTTCTTGCCAGTCTTGATGCGGTCTCGGTTCTCTTGTTGCGGCTTGGTCGGTGCCGTAGCATCTCGCACCGCATCGTCCTTAAACTGCCGTCGTCCTACCGCCGGCCCCTTGGCGTCCATCACCCGATGGCTGCCGCTGGGCCGTCTGGGGCTCGCCACAACCCACTCGCTGATCCCTTCCTCCCACCTGTATCCCATGAATGTTGCCTTGTCGAGCTGTTGCGATTCCATCATGATATGGCTTGGGTTTGGTGCAACCCGTCCCAGGCCTTCAGCGAACGCAAGGTCGCGCAGGTCATGCGTCTTCTGCGCCAACAGGAACGCTCCATCCTGACGTAGTCCCTGCAGCCCGGGCAAACCCGCCTCATCGAACCGGTCGCAAAGCTGTGAGAAGAAGTGATTTGGCGGCAGCGACGACGCCTCCCCGGATGCGTGTGCAACTGAGCATGCGAGCGTTGCTGTCGCATTGTATACGCCTGTCGTTGGTGTCTTGGATAGGCCCTTGCCGCCTCGAGGCCAGTGGATTCGTGCAGCCATAATCTTTGTACTGGCTCCCCCAACTCTATCAAGACCGGGCGATGAGACGAGGAACGTGGCAAGTTGGAGCATATATACTGCGTCTTCGCTGCACTTGTCGTGTATGGCCGTGGTCAGCGCTTCGTGCAAAACATGGATAACACGTCTGCGTACGTGGTTTCGGACGTCACTTGCGTCTCTCCCTGTTCCCTCTGTGAAACCCCCACACTCCTGCGCCGCCCAGGACATGGCCACAAGCGCACCCACCGCACTTGCAAGCGTCGAGAATATATTTATCCTTGTCACGCATTGTGAATGTTGAATCGTCTGTCTGTGCCCGGAATGCGATGCCAGAGGACAAAGCGATGCTATCACTGCTGACACGTACCCCAAAGCATGAGCACTGCTGCTAGGCTCAGACACGGCCCTTGATGCTGCTCTCCACAAATCTGAAAGAGCCTTGGTTGAGAGCCATGCTGCAGGTAGTCGTTTGGAAGCCAGGAGTGACGACATGCTACACAAGAGCCTTGATGCCATATGTGGCTGTCCGGCCGCTTCGACTAGTAGACATAACGGCGAAAGGCGGCCATCTTCCTTTAGGTGGCTCCGAATTGACCGTGGAGCCGGATACTTTCTCGCAGCCGTCGTTTCCAAAATCTTCGAAGCGTCATGAGAGCAGCCAAGTTTGGTGTAGTGATGGGCTATGACACCTGCAAAGACAGGCTCAATCAGCCCCTCGGTGATTGCCGTTTGAATCACCCATAGTGCGTGTGCACGAACGACGGTGGCCAGGTGTTTCCACCCACGACCGGAGCAGCCCATTTTCTCAAGGTCGTCGTAAATCCGAATCGTCGCACTTGAGGAATTGAACATCGACGATGCTCCCGCCTTGGATGCTAGGTCAGCTTCCCATGCTTCAACTCCAGCTACATACTCTGGGACTCTGCGTAAACACATCGAAAGTAGGGATTTGTGGCTCGATGGAGAGTTGTTTGTCATCGTGGCGTGAAGGAGGGCGTCTAATATTCGTAGAATACTGTCATAAGAATCATGTCGATTTCCATCCAGTAATGGGTGTGTACGCCTCAAGTTGTCGATCGAAGTATGCAGTGGTCCAGCTTGTCCCGGGGCTGCTGTTCGTGATTTCGAGTGGCCATAGCCGTTGCCGCTCTCCTGACCACGTTTGTGACACGTAGTGGTGTGTTGCTTCTCTGCCTGGCTCGGCCTAGTTCGGCAGAAGATGGGGGTCGAGGGGACAAGGCCGCCAACTGGCTGATACTGTTCTTGATGGCTCTGCCGAGGCTTTGTGCCCATGCAGTCAGCCTCGATAGCCTGTTTTTTGGAGTAGGTGCGGCGTAGTCTCTTCGTTGGTCGACGCGGCTCTACCCCCGCATCCTTCCGTTTTCGCGAGGACTTCGCCGTCAAAATTGACGATACGGGATGCATGCGGTTGTTGCTAATCTTTTGAGCGTGTATCTCTCTCCGTAGCGCAGCTATCCGGTTTTGCAGGGGCCGCAGTAATCGATGACACCTCGAAGCAGTCCATGTCAACTTTGGCTTGTCGGCCGTGGGTGAACAAGCTGATGAAGATAGTGTTGGTGATTGCATGATGTAGAAGACCAAGTCTATGGGGAAGGTCGAACGTAAGACGTTGAGGCCCAAACGTTATTGCTTGTGGATGCTGAAGCTATATTGTTGCAGCTTCTTTGTTAACCTCTCGCTGCTGGAATGTCAAGGAAAATGTTGTTGTTTGATTCAATGGGGAAGCAATGGCAAAATGATACACTAAACAAAATCCAACCTGCAACAATGAGTAGCAACGGCGAGTTATAGGGAGGTCGAGATGACTCGCTTGCATGAGTGCTTGAGATTCATGGTTGATGAACGCGGTGATGTTTGGTCTCACATGCATTGTTTACTTGATTACCTCATTGGAGCTAGCGTCCACAAGCAGGCTGAGGTCAGTCACTCTGCATTGGAGGCAACCAACCGAGCTTGTCCCGACACATTGCCGTGGAAGCTTGAAGACCCGCAGCACATCGCCTCCGGGCCATTTGATTGGTCAATGGGCTCCCAAGACGGCTTGAGGTGTGGACGCGCTTTCCCCTTTTCCCCGTCCCGACTCCCTGACGCCCCGGCGGAACGGGATCCAATAGGTGACCCTGGCAGAGTAAGTGGTACCCCAGTGACTGACGATGATTTTTTCCTGCCCAACGCCCTCCACCAATTCCCTTTATTAACTTGTACAATCCTGCGAGACAACCTCCTTTCCGAATCTCCACGCTTGTATATTCCCTTTGTCTGTCACAGGGGAAGCATAGAAGTGTGTGGCAGCATCTCTCATACTTTTATTCATCTGCAATAATCCACTCTTCGGAGTTTTCGTCTTGCCTACTACCTGTACAACACCGACCGAACCATCCTTCCCAGCATCGTGCTGCCCTGTCTTCAGCCTGGTCGCAAGATACACTACACCGCTAGCTCCGAATCCAGCCAGCCGGCGAACTCGTAGCACTCGCTGTTGAAAAAGCCATCGCTGTCATGTCTTCTGAGAAAAAGGAGGTCCCTGCCGGGCAGGGTGAGCTAGAATGATTGCCGGGTTCACGTGTTCATGTCCATTAACTATGTCTAGATCACTCTGCCGAAGACGTCGCCGCCCAGAACCAAGCTCAACAAGATGCTGTTGTCACTGAAAATGATGTTGATCCGGAGCACGCTGCTGAAGGTATGGCCAAGACGATTACCAACAAGCAAACCGGTCTCAAGCTGACGCGACGAACCAGCCCTTATCAACCTCATCATTGAGCTACCCCAAGAGCCCCACACAATGACGATTCTGGTACGATCTCCCGTTCGACGGTGGCTCCGAAGTGTCTTGTGATCCCTCGTCTGACATGTTGAATGCAGATTTCTCCCCAAGAGCAAGTCCACGAAGTTCGCCAGTCCATCATCGACCTGCCTGCAGCGTTCCGATACACCTGTTTCCATCTTGAGCATAAGGGTGAGCGTGTCAATGACTTCATTCCCGTGTCAGAAGTTCCCGGCATTGCCGAGGACCCGCATGTCACTCTTGTTGAGGACCCCTACACCGAGAAAGAGGCCCGCATACACCTTGTCAGGATCCGCGAGCTCATCGGTGGTGCCGGTGACCGCGCCGATGTTGTTCAGGGCATCATGCCAGGCCTGTCGTTACTAGACACTCTCGATGTCACTGCGAACCACGGTACCGAGTTGAACGGAGAGCAGCAGCCTGCGGAGGAGGCTGAAGCGGCTGGAGAATCCGTTTTTGGATCCCCGGCTTCAATTTCTCACCTGCTTCCGCCCTCTCCCGAGGACGCCCCCAAGACAATCAAGACGATCACGCTCTCGTCCTGGAACCCGCCTCCCTGCCATTTAAAGCAAAGAGGACACCTCCTCTACTTGATCATCACCACCAACGAAGGCGAACAATACCAGGTCACGTCACACGTCGGTGGCTTTTACGTCAACAAGTCTTCCAATAGCAAATTCGATCCACTACCACGTCCCGCCCCTAAAGGACAGTCGGCCCACTCCCTGCTTAGCCTCCTCGAGCTCATTTCGCCGTCGTTCGAGTCAAGCTTTAAGGCTCTGCAAGAATTCAACAACCGCAAAGATCCGCTCGCCACCTTCCAAATCGCTAACGCCATTCCGGCAGCCCCCTGGATTGTGCCCTCGACGACGTCATCCCATTGCACGCACCTTCCCGACCCTACTCGCTCACAGGAGACGTACCTCATTGCAGGCGTCGACAACACCGACACGCTGCGAGACTGGAACGAAGAGTTCCAGTCAGCCAAGGAGCTGCCCAAGGAGACCGTTCAGGACCGAGTTTTCCGTGAGAGGCTTTTGTCTAAGCTTTTTGCTGATTACAACGATGCAGCCACCCGCGGTGCCGTCTTGGTAGCTCGCGGGGAGATTCCGCCCCTGAATCCGACAGAATGCAAGGATGCTCAAATCTTTGTTTACAACAACGTCTTCTTCTCGTTTGGCGCCGACGGAGTGGGCACGTTCACTTCGGAGGGCGGAGATGAGGCTGCGAGGGTTGCTACTGGCAAGGACGTTGCGGGCGTGAGGCTGGTCAACCAGCTGGACGTCGATGGTCTGTTCACCACAGCTACGGTTGTCGTTGACTACCTCGGAAAACGTATCGTCGGCCAGAGCATTGTTCCGGGTATCTTCAAGCCCCGCGAGCCCGGCGAGAATCAAATCGACTACGGTGCGGTAGAAGGCAAGGATATTGTAGCTGCGGACGATCGCTTTGTCTCTGTCTTCGAGACACTGTCTCGTGCACTGAAGGTCAAGAAACATCCAGTCTGGGACAAGGAGGGCCAACGTCTTGATTTAGAGGCTAGCGTTGAAACCAAGGGGCTGATGGGAACTGATGGGCGCAAGTACGTGCTCGATCTTTACAGGGTTACGCCTCTCGATGTCACCTGGCTGGAGGCTCCGGCTGGGGAGGGCGACCTGCCTCAATACCCGCACCGCATGACTGTGCTGCGTCCCGAGCTTGTCGAGTCCTATGGCCGGAAGAAGATGAAGGAGTGGGTTGACGAACAACTCGCACAGCGCGGCCAGTCCAAGCAGCAGGTTGCAGAAGAGAACAAGGCGGACGACGAGAAGCCAGCAGACGGTATCACGAAAGAGTCGTCGGACGCCGACAGTACGAGCAAGCCGGCCGAAGACCAAGCTCCATCTGAGAAGGAGAAGGACCGCATTGACCTCTCCAAGTTCCACTTCGCCCTTAACCCTGATGCTTTCAGCGGACAGGTGCCGCAGACTTCGGATGAGAAGGCAGAACTTGAAGCTGACGAGAAGGACGTTCGTGTCGCCTGCGAGTACCTGACGGAGCAGGTCATTCCCAACCTGGTCAAAGAGCTCAAGGACTGCGACATCAGCTTCCCGATGGACGGCCAGGCGCTCAGTCGTCTGCTGCACAAGCGTGGCATCAATGTAAGATACCTGGGCAGGATTGCGTCTTTGAGTACAGATCCACGACTTCAGTGCCTCAGAGATATCGCAATCCAGGACATGGTTGCCCGTTCGTTCAAGCACGTTGCTTCTTCATTCTTGCGGGAGATCCCCAGCCCGCTGGCTTCATCTTGCGTGGCCCATCTTCTCAACTGTCTGCTCGGCACAGGTTTGAATCCCAAGCCCGTTGCTGAAGTGGACGCCACTATGAAGGCAATCTTTTCGGAACTTAACACCTCTTTCGAGTCTGTTACTCCAGAAAATCTCAGATCTCGTATCTCAGAGGACGTCCATAAACGCTACAGGTTCAAGCTGAATGACGAATGGCACAAGAGCATCAAGCCCCTTCAAACCCTCCGAGAGATCGCCCTCAAGCTCGGTCTTCAGCTACAGGCCAAGGATTATCTTTTTACGAACCCGGCTAGCTTCGAGATGTCCGCGGAAGCAAAGCTTGTCGATACCACGACCAACGGTCAAATGAATGGAGAGGCAAAGAAGAAGAACAAGAAGAAAAACCGCGACGCCTCGCCTGCAGCGGTCGCTGCCACTGCAGTACCGTGCACTTTCAGTGCCGACGATGTAATCAACATTGTGCCTGTGGTGAAGCATTCCTGCCCTCGCAGTGCCCTTGCTGAAGAGGCGCTGGAGGCAGGCCGTATTTCCATCATGCAATCGCAAAAGAAGCTTGGCCAAGAGCTTCTACTTGAGTCTCTTTCATTGCATGAGCAGATTTATGGCATCCTTCATCCGGAAGTTGCCCGCGTATACAACACGCTTTCTATGCTCTACTACCAGCTGGATGAAAAGGAGGCTGCCGTAGAACTTTCCCGGAAGGCCATCGTTGTCTCTGAGCGGACGGTTGGTGTTGATTCGGCTGAGACCCTGCTCAACTACCTGAACTTGAGCTTGTTCCTTCACCAGACTGGGGATAGCCAAGGCGCGCTGTCATACGCCAAGCACGCTCTCCAGCTTTGGAAGATCATTTATGGCCCTGACCATCCCGATTCGATCACGACCATCAACAACGGTGCCGTCATGCTTCAGCATTTGAAGGCCTACCACGAGTCTCGATTGTGGTTTGAGGAATCGCTGCGAGTCTGCGAGAAGGTCTTCGGTAAAACGTCGATCAACGCAGCGACTCTGCTGTTCCAGCTCGCCCAAGCGTTGGCGCTCGACCAAGACTCCAAGGGGGCGGTTAAGCGCATGCGTGAATCTTACAATATCTTCCTCAACGAGCTGGGTGCGGATGACAAGAATACCAAAGAAGCAGAGAGCTGGTTGGAGCAGCTCACTCAGAATGCCGTCTCTATAGCGAAGCACGCCAAGGACATGCAGACCCGTCGTCTGCGCTCCGGCATCAAGTTCTCACCTCGGGGCGCACCCTTTGAGGCTGATGCGCCAGCTTCTGTCCCCTCCATCTCTCGCCAGCCTCAGCTAGACGGTTCCTCCCAGATGGATTCGCGCAGCATTGATGAGCTAATAAAGTTCATCGAGGGCAACGATCAGCAGACCAACAAGACCTCGAAACGGCCAAGCAGGGGCAACCCCAAGAGGCGAGGCAAGGCTTGAGCGCAGTTTTTGCACAGATATCTCTGGGCTCTCCAGCGATTGCTCCTAGGTGGCGCAGTCAGTATGGGCCGTTCAGCCCTGAAGATGTATTGCTGTATAACAAATGTAAAAAAGAAAAGGGCATGGCCGGATGGGAGATTCGAAGCCATGTTCGTTGACTTGACTTGTTGCAAAGCTAAAAGGGCGTCCTTGACCACAGAGGATGTGGGCTGTGGAGTTAGCTGGCAGCTCTGTGGGCTGCTCGTGTAATCAAAACTCATCTTCACTCCAGGCATGCAAAGCAATCCGAACCATGATGCTTGTTCTTGACTACGGAATGACTGAGAGGCTCTGGCGTCAAGGCCACGTACGCACGTGACGACCCATCAAAGGCAAATAACAAGTAGGCGCGAAAGCATGCGGCTTAGGCCCAATGACTGTAACTTCACACGCCGACTGAATCAGGCTTTGTTTCCGCCGAGGGCACTCGCTATTGCCAGGCCTCGGCTCACCGGAGCGTGGTACGATCCTATACTTTGGAAACCCCTACGAACATGTTAGCCTGAAACTGTATGCGGGGCAACGGGTGGCCAGCGGTGAGCTTACTTGGCTAAATCAAAGCCTTCCTCCTCTTCGACCTCAGAGGGTTCGGCAATGGCCTCTTCCGTCTGTTCTCGCGTGTCATGACCCCGTGTGGGGCTTGTCACCGGTGATCTTGCGGGACGGGGTGGTGGGCTACTGCTTTGCGGCGGACGACGGCCGGCTATTTTGGTGGGACTCAAGTCAAGATGACCGATGGGTTTGAGAGGTGTGCTGCCAATGTCAGCGTACCTCCAAAACGGAGCAGGCGAACTAGTAGGCATATGCTGGCTCGGTCGTTGCGCAGTGCTAGGTGGAGCGAGTCTTGGGTGCACGCGGTGAGGCGCGGGCGTCACGAACGAGGTTCCGTCCTCTGGCAAATATGACGATGTGAGAGTAGGAGATTGATCTTGGACACTGGTATAGCTTGACGAAGCTGGCGCTGCCGCGCTCCTGCGTGGTCGCGGCAGTGGGCTTCCGTCAACTGTCAGTGCTGTTGACATGGGTGGAAGGTGTCGCGAAGCGCGGTCTGGTGTGGATTGCACGGGATGGAGGGATGAACTTGGTGGCGGGGACCCGATGGACCGGAGCTTCCTCTTTCTGGCTGAGCCTGTCATCACATCTCCTGGACCATGGGTGATGTAATTCAGCTGGCTGGGCGAGGAGGGTGCTGAGGAACCACGATGGCCGCCTCTACCCCCTCTATAAGCTGTGCGAGTCATCTCCTCACGGGCTTCGAGGACGATCTGCCACTTCATGCCTTTTCCAGGCTCGTCGGTAGACCTCGCTATCTTGTCAAATGACTTATTGAGGGAAAGATTGTGGCGGATGGAGTTCTGCTGCAGAGTAAGAATGCGGCCCCCAGCATCTACGAGAAGCTTCCAACGAATTCGGGACAGACATACCTGCCAGCCAGCTGCGGGCTGATGTCTATAGTAGGCATAATTCGCCGTGATAAAGTTGTAGATACCGTTCAAATTGAGTTTCTCGTCAGGCGTGTTCATGATAGCTTGGGTTATCATCTGCGCGTAACTGAATTGCGGCTTGATGTGCTTGTTATCATCCTGGCTAAGATCCACATCGTTGGCACTCAGCAACAAAGTGCCCGAGCTGGAGTAGCCTGGTGACTTGTGCTGCGCCGACAAAGCCTTGCTTCGAGCGGATGGCGGCGTGCCGGGACGCTTGTAATCAGGCGGCGCGGGGGCTATCGGCTGGCGGAATGGCTGAGATCGCGCTGACGAGGCTGGTTGGGACGAAGGTGGCTCATCTGAGGGGCCTGCGGCCGAGGTTGGTGGAATGGGACTCGTCACGTCTTGCTTGGATAGGCCGAGTCTCTTAAGATACGTGGGGTGGATGTGAAGGGTGCTGATCTCGGTGGGCAAGACAAACATCATCTCCGTGCCGCCAACATCGAGTACCTCGCCGCTCTGGAGCGGCCGAGAAGTACCCTGTTTCAAAGGGCTGTTGTTGGCCTTGACACCATTGCGGCCGATAACCTCGAGGGACCAGGACTCATCTTCTGAGTTGAAGAAGATGCGCGCATGACGGCGAGAGACAAGTTTGCTCGGGCCGAGATCTATGTGCACGAAATCGTCGGACTCGGGGTCCTCCTGCTGCTGGGTGCCCGAGGCGGCGGGGTCGGCTGCTCGGCCGATGTTGACGTTAAGCTTGGTAACATAAAATGTCCAGTCTTGAGCGGCAATCTTGGCATAAGCCTTCACACCGTCTTGGTTGGCTTCATGAATGGCATTGGCGTGGTCTTTGCTGGCTTGAATGGGGCCTTCCTTGGGGTATACCAGATGCTGGACGACCTGGGACAGGAGGTGGTCGTCTGAGCTGCTGGGGCCGGAGGGGTCGGCAATGAGACTGGATTCGTCGTCTTCGCCGGGTTCTGAGGGTGGTGGTTCTGGGGCCTGCGGTGGGTGAGCCGGGTCAGCAGGATGTCAAGGGATAGAGCAGAGGCATGCAAGAGGGAGCGGTTCTGACCTTCTTGCGACGCTTTGAAGGGCGGGTCGGCGAGGGTTCCTCAGGCCTTTCAGGAGGTGACTGGGGCTGGTGGGTATTTCGTCGAGACCGTTGTGTGCGTTTGGTCGACGGAGGCATGCTTCGTATTTGGGGTTGGCGACCAGCGACCAGTGAACTCGGTGTAGGCGATGCGAGGGGTCGAGGATAATGGTGTTGATCTGCGATCGGGTGGTTGACAGGGCTTCAGCACGCGCATGCGCGACACCTTTCCATTCGACAGATAATCGTGAAAGGTGGAAAGACGCCAAGATTTGACGACAACAATCTCTGAAAGAACTGTCGGGGACCGGCCACAAGACGCGCAGAATATGGGTTGCTGTTGCCAATGCAGAGATGGCGCAGTAGCAGGGAGGGCAAGAGGGTGAACAGGCGGAAAGCTAGAGGCAGGCAGAGGGAATCGCGAAACACGAATGGCTGTAATGGAGCGCGTCGTCGCTTCAGTGAACTGTGGTGGACTGTTCCTTAAGTGGAGGGTCAGGGAGGGAGCCGAGCCCACCGCAGGGGTGTCTCGCTGCATGTACCATATGGCATCTTTTGGGTGTAAACATACTTGCTTGTGACTGCGACAAGGGGGGTTTCCTGGCAGCGGGTCCGGCACGAAAGTAAAAAAACCCTTCCATTTGAGTTAGCGCGTCGTGGGTCATGACGACACAGAGCTTGACCTCGCTGCCACAGCACTTCAAGCCATCTATCTCTTGGGGCACTCGAGGCACCTCGCCCCTTTTCAAACGGGTATTGTCATGAAATGAGCCCCAGAAGTTCATCCTGTAAATCTATGTCATATCATGTCAAGTATTGATGCCTCTCTCGCATCACTGGCGCTCACCCTGACGGTAAAAAAAAGCACGCCCTACTCTACCTGACCGCCCAGTATAGCCCTAATCTGGAGAAATCCGGGGTCCAGTTCGTCCCTCCCCTCCAGGCACAATTGCAACGTCAACCATCGGTACACAAACGTAGTCACCCGGCCCTGCAACATGTGCCTGAAATCGTGCCTTCAACACATCAGGATCCAATAGATTGACTCGCCACGAGGCCTTGGGGGATTAGGGAAAATGCACGAAATCGTCACCCTGCAACTTGGCCAGGCCAGTAATTACCTGGCTACTCACTTCTGGAACACTCAGGTTAGCCTCGAAGTTTCATTTTCCATACATTCATCACCATACACTCATCACCACCCCTGTCATCACCTCTGCCCGTTGTCAGCTGCTAAATAAAATACATGTACCTGCTCACAGGAGTCTTACTTCTCCTACGCAGACGATACCGAGCCCGCCGTCGACCACAACATACATTGGCGGCCTGGACGAGGCGCCGATGGCGCCGAAACGTTCCTGCCGCGTACCGTCATCTACGATCTCAAGGGTGGCTTTGGCTCACTGCGCAAGATCAACGCCCTCTATGATCCTGGTGATGACCCTACTGCCGCTTTTTCTTGGGATGGCGCTTCTGTTATTCACAAACTTCCACCTGTAGCCCCAACCGCTTACCAGCAAAGCCTGGATGCCGGTCTTGTGCCTCCTGAGCTCGATGACAGCCATGTTCGCTACTGGTCTGACTTCAGCCGTACCTTCTTCCACCCAAAGTCGCTCAACCAGCTCTACGACTATGAGCTCGACTCTTCAATCAGACCCTTTGACAAGTGGCCTCTCGGCCAAGATTTGTTTCACTCCCTCGACAAGGAGCATGACATGGTCGATCGCGACTTTCGCCCTTTTGCCGAAGAGGCCGACCACATGCAGGCCATCCAGCTTTTGACCTCTCTTGACGACGCTTGGGGAGGATTTGCTGCCGACTACCTCAATCGCATGCGCGACGAGTTCCCCAAGACAACCATACTCGTATGGGGCCTTCAAGCTTCCCAGCAAAGCCGCCTTCATCTCACAAACGTTGCTCGCTCAATAGCAGCTCTCTCCGAGCATGCCTCTCTCGTCATTCCCATGAGGATACCTCGTGCTGGGTTGCCCTCCAACATTCGTCTGGCTTGGGATTCTCCGTGGCAGACGAGTGCCCTGATGGCTACCGCCATGGAGACGGCCGGATTGCCATCCCGCGCCAAACTCGGATCATCGCGCTACACCCTCAGCCATCTTGCGGACCGGCTGAATCAAAGCGGAAAACAAAGTATCGCCAGGCTCCAGATGTCTGCCTCGGCGGCTCCAAATGTGCAGCCAGACACCCGTAACCGTAGAATTCGAACACAGTTGACAAGCGATGGAAACCAGTCTTTGGACGTGGACTTCCTCAACTTGGCCAAATCAAAGCTAAACCCGAGACTCGGCCGTAGCCAACCTCACGTTTTTGGGCAAGAATGGACGAGCCGTGGCATCTCTCAACTAACGCAGGGTGACAAGGAGGGTGAGGACGATTCTGTCTCTGAACATGCACGAACGGGTCAGGCTAGTGTGAATGGGTCAGTATTTTTACCGCCCACTGTCCTTGCTGATGCTTGCCTCCAGCCAACTAACAGTCGAGCACACAGCCATACTCTAGATGTCGCTTTCCCTCTCCTTGACAGTTTCCCCAAGATCTACACCAATCATGAAGACGGGACACGAACGAGCGAGCATATAGGCATCGAAACATGCCTATCAACTGACAGTGCAGTGGCTGACGCGACGAACGACTTACGCGCGGTGACCACTCCATTATTCTGCGTAGAGGACCGTGAAAACATCAATAACGAACTCGCGGAGCTGGCCGAGGCGTATCGGGATGGGTGGTCCAGTGGCAGCGATGATGGAGAAGACTACTAAACAGAGAGTGCCAAATGGGACAGGAGTCGATCTTAGGTGGCGTTTCGTCATGAGGGTTAACGCACAGCCTGTGAGCCATCGAGGGCCCTTCAAAATCTTTGAAGTAAATTCAATTCTCAACTAACTAGCCTTTGGTAGGCTTACGAATACATCAGGGGCTTGCCAAAATAGCCAAACCGCGCCGGTTTGTGAAGTAGTAGTTTTGGCAATGCCCGGCCCACGCGCTGTTCGCAACATGTCGCTTTACTGTGCGACGCAAATCAATACCTTCTCCCTTCCTCCCCGATAGTTTTGTTTTCTTCGCCTATTTCAAGCTACGCCGCCAACGCATTGTTCTACAGTTCCTTGGCTGCAGATGCAGTATCTCTCGTCCGTCATCCTTGGCAGGGCAGTACTAGAAAGAGACTTACGCTGCTTATTTGTGTTCTGTTAGACCTGGCCCGGCCGAAGACCCGCTGGTAAATTGCAACACCATCTGTTACGCCTCACCACCGAGACGAAGGCGTGACGTTTGGCAAAACGCGGACTCGATACACCCTAAAAGAAACGGGCGCTTCGCCCAGGGTATGTCAGTCGTCAGTCGACTCGGTAGTTCCACAGTAGTGCGAGCCACTCCTGGCACCATAATTTCGTGAGTTACACCTATCCTCATATCTTCTCCGGTGTCTCGGATTGGCAAGCGCTGCAGGTTCCTCGGTATAGAGTACACGAGGGCATTCAAATGGCTGGCATCAGCCCGCTGCTGCGATCGAAGACTGCTGGCGCTTCGCCGGCGGTTGCGCTTCCTAGGAGGTAACATTTAGCATACCATCACTCGTGTGGAGAAAGGGAGCTGTAGTGCGTCGTCGACAGCCAAAAGCCCCGGCAACACACAAAAGTCTTACCTCGGAGGCGCCCCGCTTCTTAGCTTGTGCCGCACTATGGGCACCGGCTGCCCTCTTCTGCTGCTTTTGCGGCTTCTTCTCGCCTGGCTCGAAAAGGTCATCGGGAAGATTGAAGCTATAGATTGTAAGCCGAAGACCGCGAGATGGCTTGGACCTGACCTGCTTACTTTCGGACGTGCTGCACCGTCAAGTGATTGAGCTTTGTGCTATACTTCTCCCACTGGCCGCAGAGCTGCTTAAAACTATCTACTTGGTAGGAGAGATCAAGCGATTTCGCGCCTAAATGGTCAGTGGTGCCTATGTGAAGGTGGAGTACAAGATAAAAGGTGGGAAAGGGTTTAGGAGAGAGTCAGTTGAGAACATTGTGCCACAGCATCACTTACCTTCGCCCAGCTCGAGACCGATGTAATGAGTGGTGGTGTACGCATTTGTTGGCCATGTCTTCGCCTCTTCTTCAACTTCTTGACCAGCTCGGTCGGGCTCGGGTTTCGTCTCCGGATTTACATCTATTGGTAAGCCGGCTGAGGCGGCTCCATCTCTGGCCTTGACATCTGTCCCATCGGGAAGTAGAGTGTCGGGAAGTTCTTCCGTGGCCAAGAATTGCAAGCCGCCTTCCTGTACCTGGCTCAGTTCCGTCTCGTTTTGGCAGCGGTGTCGACGATCGTAGCCCTTGTTGAAAGCGTGGGCTACTGCAATCGATTGATGCTGTTCAAGTCCTTGAACAAGCACACGAACCTTCGATTCAACGTAACCGGACCATATTTTGTGTGCTTCCTTGGTAGTACTGGTAGTGATGACAGAAATGTAATATTTGTACCCGGAGGTAAAGAAGGTGTGCTTGATGAAAAGATCGCTCCACGGCCGCTTGGAAAGCATGACGCTATCGGTAATATCGCATCCGCGCTGAAGCTCACGCTGTATGACTGTCATTGCCGACTTGGTGATATTGAACGTCGCACACATGGATGGATAAGCGGGGGTGATGATGGGCATGAGATGGAACTGGTCGCCACGGTACAGCTGCACTCAGATGGTCAGCAATCGACAGCTTGCATCTGATTTATCAACTAAGAGGAGAGGTAAGGCACAAACCTTCGGGTTCCAAACGCGAACCTGCAGAGGACCCTCTTCGACGGCCTTGAGGAGGACAGGCTGTGGCCAGGGCCACCGCCTCATGATGTGGAAGAATTTGTTGACGATGACCGAACTGGTGGCCTTGGGATACAGCTGACAGACTCGAGCAACTAGCATGGCCCATGCGACACCGCCGGGGAAGCCCATGATGTTGGCGTAAATTGCTCGGCGTTGGGCCCAAAGCTTGATGGCTCGGAGGGCAAGCCTGAAGGTACTAGGTTCAGGTACCAGGTTGATTATCTCGTCGGTGACACGGGTGCCGTTCAACGACCGTAACTCCCGCTCATCAAGACCCCTCAGCAGGTTGGAGTCCGCGAGACTCCATTGTGGGTCCTTGGGAAGCTGCTTCAGGCTGGCGATGCGAGAGAAGATCAAATCGATACTTATGCCGAAGAACTCGAATTTGATGATGGGAACGAAAGCATCCGATACCACAGCCAAGTCGGTGATGGCACCGGCCGGTGTCATCTTCTGAAGAAGGCCTGGAAATATTTCGAAGTAGTCATCGCGCGTAACGTATTTGGGAACGACAACGAGAGTATCGATATCAGACCC
The DNA here is from genome assembly GCA_002851675.1 of Verticillium nubilum. NCBI lineage: Eukaryota > Fungi > Ascomycota > Sordariomycetes > Glomerellales > Plectosphaerellaceae > Verticillium > Verticillium nubilum. The sequence goes on from NMXI01000017.1 coordinate 70,576, forward strand.
GGGACCGTAGACTCCGAGCCTAAAACTACCATACGTGAATATCCTGCCTCGGGCATCTTTGATCAGCGCTTCGCTGCCCTCCTCTCTCTTTCGCGCCACTTGTTTGACGAATTCATCGCATACTGTCTGGAGTTGTTCGAGCACTTGGTGCCTACACCAAGAGTTAGCAAAAGGACTATGGTTCTCAATGAAGTCGGTGTGCTTGTACGGACCTCTTCTGCGTTTCGGTCGGGGACTCAAAAGTCTTTTGCTGCTTGAGTTCCTCAAGCATCGTTTTGTTGGTGGCATGCTCGGCATCAGTAGGGAGTGTCGTGGAGATTGGCGGCGTAACGCCGAGGGGATGGCCCTGACCCGCCATGGCAGAAGCGTCGAGTCAAGATTCCAATAATATAGGGAACAGAAAGTATTGTTCGTTTTTTATGAACCGTCGGTGCAAGAGGGATGCTCAGGTACGAAGTTGGAGAACGAAGCGCGAGGGTAGGGCGACGGCCAGGAAGGCGAGGGCAGGAGCAGCTTCGTAACCAGTCCAGGATCTACAGGACAGTCTTTGCCAACTGCCTGGGCGTATCGAGATGCCGCAGTGACAGTAAGCTCCAGGTGCCTTGTCTTTGGCACCGTCAGGCAGAGCGTTCTGCAGGCCGCCCAAAAATGTTCCTGTCGATAAGTCTTCTGAGGTTCGGTAATGGTATGATCTGCAAGTGCGCAGGAACCTCTTGATGGCCCTGGTGCAAGGAGAGTTCGTTATTGACCCACTGGACGTGCGCTTAAGAACGAATGGCTTTCAAATCTGGAGCGCGGCACGACCAAGCACCCGCGCGGCTACATGCAAGGCACTAAGCGGCAGGGTTGTGATTTATTTTAGTTAGTTTAGTTTGGACCTGGAATAAAACTAACTTAGTTAGTCAGCGCCTAGACTAAGAATAAACTAAAAAACTAAAGACTAACTATTAGTTACTAAATTAGTCTATTACGTAAGCTGATTTTGCTTATATTATTAGATTGAAATTTTTAATATATAACTTTTACTTATATAAGCTTAGAATCTGCTTATACAATAGACCTCTCTTAAAGATTTAAGAATAAGTAGTATTTAAATAATTAAGAGGCTATATAGAGTCTATATACTAAGTAAATAGCCTATATAAGCTTATATTTATAAGTATAATAATAATATTCTATAGTATTCTATAATATTCTATAGTATTCTATTAGATTCTATAGTATTCTATAGTATTATATTTATTATATAATCTTATATTCTATTCTATTCTAGTCTTTTCTAGAGTATTCTACTATATTCTATTAGTATCTATTGATTTATAATAGGGTTAAAAGATTTATAAGCCTCTAGAACCTTCTTTAAGTACTTCTAATAAGTATATATAGAGGTCTATTAGCCCTTCTTACCTTTCTTTTTTACTTCTTTATTAAATACTTACTAAGAATTACTTTCTAAGATTATTTTATCTATCTACCTACCTATCTATCTATCTATATTACCTATCTACCTACTATCTATTTATCTATTAAGATAGATTCCTTTATCGAATTAAACTACTCGGATTCGGAGTCCTCTACTAGACCTAGCCTTCCTAGGCCTAGTCAGGACCCACTTTTTACTAGCTCTCCTTATAATAAGGAGAGTTTTAAACTTAAAGACGACTTAAAATCGTCTATCTATATCTTTAAAAATAGCCTATTTACTAGAGCCTTATTAGATATAGATTTAAAAAAAGAACGTAAAGTACTAGTTAAGTATACTACGTAAGTATATCCCTATATTCTTATAGATACTATATTACTTCTATAAGTTATACTAATAATTAATTTAGATATAATTATTCTAAAGTCGATAAAGTAAAGGGGTTTCAAGTGTAAGAAGGAGCATCTGGAAGCCGGAAGATCCCCGGCTACACCTCGGCGAGCAGTCGGCGAGAGCTGGGCGCTGACTAAGCCAAGATTCGAGTACTCTCGAATCCAGAAGGCAAAGATCATAAGAGTAAACTTAGTAAGTTTAAGTCTACGAATAATATCTAACCTACCTGCGTACGCTCGGCGGACCGACTCTCCGTAAACCCGATTCAGACCCTTAGTTATATCCTTATAATTCTTAAACTTCTACCCTGCTCTAGGAGAATTAGCAACACGAGATGTCGAACCGAGTTACGCGTAGCACCCGCTAAGAGACCGTCGACCTCTAGCAAGAGGACGCGGAACTCCGAGAACAAGACACAGAGATGCTAGACCAGGAGGACAGAGCAGACGCGCACTCCGCTCGCTCTCCCCTCGGCGTCCAGGCGGACATCGAATAACTCGTCCAATAAGAGTTACGACGCACGACGCGTTATCGGTCACGAAGCAGTAGCCGGCCGACCGCTCGGCGAGGATCTAGGGGCCGATCCAGGTCACCTGCCGATACTACGAGCGAAATATAATCGACGTACCGAGATAGATACGATAGCCGCGACCGCTCGACGATAAGTCGCAGAAGTAGTTAGGGGGATAACTCTCCCCGGAGAGCCCGAGCCGACGAGGTTAATAATACCCTTATACTTAATATCCTGAAGCAGTTCTAGGAGTAGACCTAGAGATTAGCTAGAATAGTCGTCGAAGAAAGGCTATATATTCGGCGACGCGACGAGAAAGTACTAGCGTATAACGTCGGCAGACTCGACGAGAATGCGACTACGCGAGAACGAGAAGACTAGCTAGACGAGATCTAAGAGGTCTACGAGGTATAACGACTAGAAGCGAGTGCCGTATAGCGAATCCAGTAGGCTAGAGGATAGCTCGGAAGGACGCTATAGGAATCCTAGCGCTCCTATTGTAAAGGCTTCGCCGAAAGAACTCTAGAGTTAGGATAGACTACCGAGGTTACCTAGGAAGACTTTATTATATTTATACGATAATAATATCTAGTACTAGCCCTCTAGAAGTAGAACCTTTAGGAAGCTATTACTAGGTATCGTTAGAAAGACGACTAAGGGCTAATAAAGTATTATTAGGAATAGGAGGGGCTCTACTATACTATCGGCGAACCCTCGATAGGGGAAGCCTAAGTATTCGTATTCTTTAGGGGCCTTACTAAGGAACTAAAAGACGAGGCGTAGAAGTAAGATATCCTACGAGTCGAGGCTCGGGAGATTATAGAGCACGCGGAAAGACTCTAGGAGGTAACCCGAAGAGGCTACTAGAAGAGAGACTATAATAATAGACGCGTGCTAGATAGGCGTAGACGGGACGGCAATAAGCCGTACACCCGGGGCGATTATCGCTAGCGAGAGCGGGGGTTAGATAGGAAGCTAGAAAGCCGCCGCCCTTATAGCGAAAGTAAGGCAGTCCCCCCTTATATTAAATATTATAAGTATAGAGGACTATACTACTCCCTAGATTATCCGTAGAAGGACGAGGGAGGCGCCTATTAAGGGGGATTATACCGAGGAAATAGCTATAAGGGGAACTCCTACCGAGGAGGCCGAGGTAATTCGGCGATAGTTCGCGTAGTACGCGTCCCTAGTAAAGTTATCGGAGAAGTTCCGGAAAACGAGTAGGCGTTGCGGAGACCCCGATATACGTAACGCTAGAACTTATATCGGTAGTTATTAGGCCGATAGCCTAAGGGCGAGCTATCGTTATCTATTCGGGCACAGAAGTCGAAGTAGTAGTAGATATAGATACCTACTTATAGATAGACTTTATTAGCGAAGCTTTCGCAGAGCGGCTAGCGTTAAAGCCCGCCTCGGAGCTTAAAATACTAGATATTATCGGTATTACTAGGTTACCTATTAAAGACAGGAAGGCCTATTAGCTAATATTCTTTCTCCTAGACTAATACGGCTACCCGCGTAGGGTACGCCGAGCATTCGTCGCTATTATCCGACTAGATAGCGAACCCCTACTACTACTAGGATAGAAGTCTATAGGCCTAGAAGGCATTATTATTAAGATAGTAACGAATAGCTAGTATTACGATAAAATCTCAATTATAACCCCGGAATCCTTTATCGATAAGGTTATATTAGGAGACGGAAAGGCATACGTTCGCTATATTATAGGTATCCTTTTAGTAGAGAAGCTAATCCTAATATTAGACGACGAAGACGAAGAGCTAGGATAATTAGTCCTAGAAGAGCTCTAAGAGTACGAAGCCGTCTTCGACGAGTAGTTAGTAAAGAAGCTCCTACTTTTAAGTAATACTATATACGAAATCGTACTCTAGGAGGGCGCTATAGTACCTTATAAGGGCATATACCTATTATCGGCTAACTAGCTGTAAACGCTCGCCGAATATATCGAGGAGAACCTCGTAAACGGAAGAATTAAATACTCTACTAGCCTAGCAGGGGCACCTATCCTATTTATGCCTAAGAAAGACGGTACTATTCGCCTCTGCGTAGACTACTACGGGCTAAACGAGGTAACGATTAAAAACCGCTACCTACTCCTACTAATTAGGGAGCTACTCGATCGCCTAGCAGGCGCTAAGTGGATTTCAAAGATCGACCTTAGAGAGGTATACTATAGAATCGCTATTAAGGAGAGCGACTAGTAGAAGACTGTATTCCGAACTCGTTACGGATACTTCGAGTATATAGTTATACTATTCGGGCTAACTAATATACTAGCTATATTCTAAGCGTATATTTACCGAGCGCTTACCGACCTCCTCGATACGGAATATATTATCTACCTAGATAATATCCTTATCTACTTAAGGATACGCGAGGAACATATAGCGTTATTGAAACGCGTATTATAGTGGCTAAAGGATGCCGAGCTATTTACGAAACTCTCTAAGTGCGAGTTCTATAAAAAGGAAACTAAGTTCCTAGGCTTTATCGTAAGTAACGAAGGCGTTAGGATAGACGCTAAGCGCGTGCGAGCTATCGCCGAATAGCCTACGCCTAAGATATTTAAGGATATCTAAGTATTCCTGGGATTTATAAACTTCTATAGAAAGTTTATCCCTAAATATTCCTATCTCGTAAGGCCCCTAATAGTAGCGCTAAAAGGGAGCTAGAAAGGTATAAAGTCGGGAGACTTTACTTAGGGGGAGGAAATAGATTAGGCATTAAAAGAGCTTAAGCTCGCCTTCTAGTCGGCGACTATATTATGCTATTATAATACACGCCTCGATACGAGGATTGAAACGGATATATCGGTAAAAGCTATCTCCGGGATTTACTTATAGAAGTACGGTACGAGCTAGCATCCCGTCGCCTACTAGTCGCGTAAATTAGACGACGCAGAAACGCGATAGGGTATAGGATAGTAAGAGTTACTTACTATCGTCGAGAGCCTAGAGTACTAGAGCTACTACGTAGGCGGACTCTAGTAAAAGCTCGTAGTACTAATAGATTACTAGGCATTAAAGAAAGTCATATAAGTACTAGCGCGGGACATTCGCGGACGCCTCGCTAGATAGGTATATAGACTTACCGTATTCGACTTTAAGATTTAATATAGGCTAGGGGCTACTAACCCCGTAGACGGACTCTCTAGGAGACTAGATTATATAGAGGGCGACCCTAATATAGATAACGTCCTGCCTATATTAGTAAAGAAGCTAAGTCTAGTTAATAAGCTGCCTAAAGACCTCTAAGTAAGGATCGCAAAGCTAAGCGCTCGCGGAGTAGCCGGCGAAGTATACGTGCACGCGGTAAAGATACGTCTCTAGAAGAGATAGGCCGAGAGCTCGAAGAGCTATAGTTACCGAGACACCTCTATCTCGGGTAGTAACGTACCTAGTATAAGGGCTAACTATAGGACGAGTAGTCTACGGTACAAGACTGCCGCCGATATACCTAGCTATCTAAGAAGGAGCAGGGAGAGCGCGGATACTAGCCGAGGAGAGCCCGAGGGCTCTGAGGACTCGAGCGTAGCTAGGGAAATTGGAATTCCGGACTAATTTATCCTACGCCCTATTATAAGAGAACTCATAGCGGGCGAAACGGTACTATTAATGCGGCTAAGCGAAGACCTAGAATATATAGTAAGAGGACTATAGGCCTCTAACGACTTCTATCGGGATATTACGAAAGCTCTATAATTAAAAGCCGGGTTAAAGGCGGGTTATAGCCTAGATAATAATAGGATATTATAGTATCGAAAGAGACTTATAATTCCCGAGGAAGCTTCCCTACGAGAGGAACTACTACGAATATACTACGATAATCCGCGAGTTAGCTACTTAGGCGCTAACCGTACAGCAGAATTAATAACGCGAAAGTTTTACTAGAGATATCTAACGGAAGACGTCCGCGCGTATATCGCCGAGTATCCGGCATACTAGGGCTCTAGAATCCCGAGGTATAAGCTATATAGACTTTTATAACTACTACTATTACTATCTTACCTATTCTAAGAGATTAGTTTAGACTTCGTTACGGGACTGCCTGAGAGTACGACGAACGATAGGCGTATCTACGATGCGATCTTAGTTATCGTAGACCGTATAACTAAGATAAGCTAGTTTATCCCGACTACTCGGCGGCTAAATGCTATAGAGTTAGCTGCTATTCTATATAATAGGATAGAGTATAGGTTTAGGACCCTAGAGGGGATCCTAAGCGATAGGGACAAGCTTATTACGAGCTAATTCTAGGTAGACTTCTATAAGGAAATACAGATTAAGCGTCGAATATCGACGGCTTAGTATCTATAGACGGATAGGCAGATAGAGAGGGTTAACTAAGAACTAGAATCCTACCTCCGAAAGGTCTACGGGCATAAGCCGAATACGTAAGCAGTATAACTCCTAGAGGCAGAGTTCGCCTATAATAATGCCAGAAACGCGACTATTAGAGTATCGCTATTTAAGGTACTTATAGGATACTACCCTCGAGTAATCGAATTCGTACCGTTAATAACGAGGAACATCGTCGAAGGTATCCGCGAACGCTTAGCGAAAGTTACCGAGACTAGGCGACGCATAGCAGAAACCTAGTAATACGCTAAAGATAGCTAGGCTAAGCACTATAATAAGCGGTACTAACCGCTATAGCTTACTATCGGCGACTGCGTGGGACTCTCTACGAGGAACTTTAAGTTTAAAGTAGGATAACGGAAACTAGCCCCGCGATATATTCGCGTACTAGTCGTCGAGCGTATTAGGCAGAATGCCTATAGGGTATAGCTCCCTGAAAAGTACTCTAGAATATACGACGTCTTTTCGGTATCCCTCTTAGAACCGTAGATAGGGCGTAAAGATATCGCCGATACGCTACTAGAATTAGAGGAAGACTAAGAAGAGTAGGAGGTCGAAGATATCGTCGCCTATAAGAAGGATAGGGACTAAACCTTCTTTATAGTTAAATAGAAAGGCTAGCTAGTAGAATATAATACCTAGGAACTAGAGCCTTACTTATAGAATAGTCGCGCACTGCTCGCTAGGTATATATAATAGCTAAAAAGAAAGTATATAAAATAGGATAATTAATCGTATCTCGAATGTAAGACTACCGAAGGGGGGAAGATTACTACCCGAACTATTACTGACTAGTCGTCGAAACTACTGAACCCGCTAGTACTACCGATACTACTAGACGCCTGAAAGTTACTGCTAAAGACGTAAATACCGATAGGCGAGCCTTCGCTATCCTCCTCGGTAACCGAACTATTTCCAGACCTAAGAGAACTACTAGGGCGACTACCTATAACTATAGTAGCTTAGCCGGGGCGGCGCATAGTCGGCATGCCTACGTACTACTTATAGTTAATAGGCGTAGTATTATTAGAACGCACTAAGGGGTTAGTAACCTCCTAAAAGTCGCTACTTATATAGGGGAAGTCTAAACGACCCCCCTTACCGTCTACGGGAGTCGAAACGACGCTGCTAAGGTCGGATAGGAGCGTAAGCACGGCGTTAGCTCGGCGAAGGTCGCGAAGGTATTAAGGCTAGGTAACCTCGCGGTAACGGCCGATAGAAGAAGCCGAGGGAGAATAATCGCTACTATAGCGACGCTAACGAAAAGTTAGCGAATGGTATACGAAAGGAAGGAAGGGGAAGCAAAACTTATATTAAGCTCGTAAGCCGTTATAGCCCACTCGCGATTATAGGCAGCCTCTTTAATCTAGAGCTAAGCTAGACGCTAGGCGAGCGTATTACTAGAGAGCGCTCTAACGCTGCTAGGATCGAGCATCTAGCTAAAGAGACCGTTCTAAGAATAGCTGAAAGCCAAAAGATAATAAAGGAAACGGAAACGAGCGATAGGGCGTAGAGTATTCGGATCGCGTCGCTAAGTACGCGTAAAAGTCTTAACCTAAAGCTAGTACGTCTGAGCCGCTCTAAGGACGGCTTAGGGAATCTGGAAGGAGGAAGTCAGAAAGGGAAAAGTAAGGCGAAGGAAAGGCGAACTCATAGCAGTATACTTAGCCTTCTTAAAGTAATATATAGTATACTTATTAGGGCTCTTCTTATCGCAGACGCAAATAACGTCGGGATTAGCGTGAAGCTGAGTTAGGTAAGTAATATAAGGAGTGCCGCTCTGATAGCGACCCTAGCTACGTACCTTATTATAGCGGAAGCCTTTAAATAGGCGAGCAACTGCAGGGATAACGGATATATTAGTTAAGAGGGAATAGAAGAACTGAAGAAGATTAATTAAAAAGCAGAGGCCGAAGACTCTGCGAGCAGTTATTAGTTATTATTATTAGAGGAAGAAACTAACTACTAGAAGAGAGGAAGAGGACCTCTATTTATAGAACTAGTAGAAGAGGCTAGAGGCGGCAAGAACGATAACGGCGACGACCTATCCTAATAATTTAATAGCTACTAATTTAACTGCTAATAATTCAACGGCTGCCGACGAGGCAACCGCTAACCCTCGGTAACTGCCCGACCTGGAACAATAGGGGACTATTATTAATAGGAGGGGACGCAGGAAAACGAAGGAGGAAAACAACGCCTTAAATATCGCAAACCAAGCGCCGACCGAATAGCAAAAGGAAGCAGAATTTCAGGGACGCAACTAATAATAGGAAATAATAGAAACAGACTCCTAATAGGCCCGAAACTAAGGGACTATTATATCGTCAGGGACTGACGATTTAGGGAAGGGGAATAGTTATAAGAAGGAGTATCTGGAAGCCGGAAGATCCCCGGCTATACCTCGGCGAGCAGTCGGCGAGAGCTGGGCGCTGACTAAGCCAAGATTCGAGTACTCTCGAATCCAGAAGGCAAAGATCACAAGAGTGAACTTAGCAAGTTTAAGTCTACGAATAATATCCAACCTACCTGCGTACGCTCGGCGGACCGACTCTCCGTGAACCCGATTCAGACCCTTAGTCATATTCTTATATCAAGCTTCAAACTACGCTCGTTACTACGAGAAAAAGCACTCTAATATAGCGTATAACGCTAAATCAGAACTAAGTCGACGGCCTAGTAAGTAATATCTATACCCCTATATATATCTAGATATCTAGTAATATATACTAACTTTAATTAGAATTAGAAGTATCTACTTCTCAGTCTTCTAACTTTTTTAATCTAGAGTCTCGTAAGAGACCTAGAGTTAATACTATTACCGATTTTACTGAAGACGAGGCCTATAATAAGGTCTTAGCCTTTATAATCGAAAATAATCTATCTTTTAATATTCTAAATTCAGAGTCCTTTAGAGACTTATTAAGTTACTATAATAAGTAAGTTATTTAATCTTATATAACTAAGAAAGTAATATACTAACTAATATATAGATCTATACCTATTATTAATAGGTAGAAGATAAAGACTATCTTAGATAGTACCTATACTAGGTATCTATCTATTATAAACTCGGAAATAGCTGAAAATATTACTACCTTAGGGTTCTTTTCTTTAACCCTCGATATCTGGACCTCACGACCTTAAGATACCTATCTAGGTATAGTTCTTAGCTATATAAATAAGAACTATAATCTTATATATAAGCTTATTGGCTTTGAGCTTCTTACTGAATCTCATACGGGGATATATATCTTCGAGGAATTTCAGAAAGCTCTTAGCCAATATCTAATACTTTGATTAAATAATATCTTTAGGTAAGTAACTATATATATTTACTTATTTATATATATACTAACTATTTATAGTATTACTAAAGATAATGTCTTAAATAATACAACCTTTCTAAATTCCTTTAAAAATAGCTATAAATTAGCTACTAAACAGGAGTTTCAGAACGATATAAGGTGTATAGCACATATTATTAATATTCTAGCCCAGGATATTCTCAAAGACTTTCTTTAGAACTTAAAATTCGAAGCCAATTTACAGCAATATATTAACATTAGGCTTATAGAGCTTAATATAGTTAATGAGGAGATTCAGGACCCTCAGTTTAATACTACTGAGTTTAGTAGTAGGTATACCCTTTATATATATATATATATATATATATATACTAATATACTATAGGGCTTATTAATAGACTACGCCGAATTTCCGTCCTTACGAAGTATATATCTGAAATTCAGAAATTACTTCTAGAAGGGATTACTAAAGCTAAGGCTGACAGCGATCTTCTATAAGACTATAAAGAAACAGTTATTCCACTAGGTAAGTAATAGACCCTATATATATATATATATAACTAACTAGCCTATAGATAATTCTACTAGATAGAATTCAACCTACTATATAATAGCTACGGCTATGGAACTACGAAAACCCCTCGAATATATCTACCGAAATACTATAAATAAGGAGTATAAGAAGGTATTTATTAGCTCGCTAGAGTTTTTAGCTCTAGGCGAGCTAAGAGATATCTTTAATATCTTCTTAAGGCCCTCTATTAGGCTCCAGAGTCAGGCCTATATAAACCTTAATAAGGGCCTACTATATATCTATACTATATATAAGAAGCTAGAAGAGCTTCTTTTAAAGTTTAGATATCTTATTGAAGTTTAATAAGAACTAGTAAGTACTTTATCTTTCTCTATACATATATACTAATATCTATAGTACAACTATTATAGTCTATATACTTCTGCTATTACTACTGCTATAGCGAAGCTAGAAAAATACTTCCCTAGGTCTATTACCTATAATGACCTTCAGGGTTATAAGTAGTATATTCTTAGTACTATCTTAGACCCTAGGTTTAAGCTAGTACATTTTAGGCCTCAAGGCCTATTAAACTTCTACGAAAATATCTATAACGATACTAAAGATCTACTAGAAGAAGAATATCTAAAGTAAGTATATCTCTCTATTTATCTGTATATATATACTAACTATTAATAGACTTAAAAACGAACTTAAAGAGACTAATACTATAGGCCGACCCCTAGAGGCTAGGCCTAGTAGTATAGAGTCTAATTCAGAAGACGAGCTATATATAGCTCCTATTACTACTACTACTAGTACTACTACTAGTACTGAATTATCCTTCTATCTACTAGAAGCAGTATCATAGGGAAAAGTAAGTATAAAATACTCTTTTATATATATATATATAATTACTAATGATTACTAGATAGACCCACTTCAATACTGGAAGGATAATAGCTATAGATTCCCTATATTAGCTATATTAGCTAGGCGATATCTAGCTATTCCGGCTACTTCTGGTTCTATAGAGAGGGCCTTCTCTATTAGTAGCTTTATTATTAGTAAGAGCCGGAATAAGCTCTTTTCTTAAACAGTTAAACAGCTTATATTACTAAAAAGCTAGAAGATTAGTAACCTTAAAGAGCTAGAAGAGCTCTATAGTCGGGAAGATATAGACGAAGTTATTTAGATAGTTATTATTTATTAATTTACTTCTTTCTATTATATATTAATTAATCTTATATATATAACTATTATACTTAGTATATATAAAGCTTTTAAGTCTTAAAGTTAATAACCTAGATCTCTACTAACTTACTAGATAGATAGATAGATAGATAGATAGATAGATAGATAGATAGATAGATAGATAGATAGATTAATTAATAGGTACTTTACTAGATCTTAAAAAATAACCCTAACCCTTTAGTCACTAAGAAACTAACTAAACTAACTAAGATTATTCAGCAGACTAACTAAACTAAATTTAGTTTGAAAATTTACTAACTAAAACTAACCAAACTAAGACTAACTAAACTAAGACTAAAAACTAAGGACTAATTTCACAACCCTGCCAAGCAGTGCCAGCACGGATCCACTGACCAGTGACAGCATTCTATTTAGAATTTTGAAATGTGAACCCTCGCTCGTGAGGCATGACGACCTCTGACAACTATAACATGTCTCAGCTTCGAAAAAATAAGTGCGGCCTAATATTACACATGTCAGGAAGAGAGCATCCAAAGAGCCAGACCACCCATCATGGAAGCGCTGCCTGCGAGCTCCAAGGCGAACCAACCCATCAATCTCATTTGCAGCCCCAAATGGATGAGGCCCAACGGGTCTTGCGGTCTAACATCCAGATCTACTGATCTTGTGTTTCGGCCGAACTTCCTCCCTACGTTGAGGATACTACCTCTCGAGGTCAATGCCAGAGCATTTTGCGTGTCCGTTTGTTCTTCCATCTGTCTCCTCAGCCATGCTGCACTCTGCTCGTAAAGCACGTGGTCGCATGCCGCCCGCTCCCTGACCAAACTTCGTTGCAGGTCAGAAGCCCAGTCAACAAGGCGGACCTGAGTCCATCGCCCTTGGCCGTGGTTGTTCGACCTGTGAAGGAACGCCGGAATTATTCGACCATCCATCGGCGTCGTTGCAATCCCACCATATGTCAGACTTGATTGAGCACAGGCGTCCCCCCCGACTATCTTGCGCCATCTCAACAGCTTCTTTGCCGTCGCGTGACGCAGCCGTGAACCTCCCTCTGTGCTGAATATCTTTTCAAGCAGTGCAACAAGATCGGTGGGGACTAATGGCGGTTTGTAATCGGAGCTCATAAGGATGCTTGCATCCATGTTTTCTTGGTCCGAGCCGGAGATACTGGAGATTGCAAAGATGGTGGATGGATCCTTGACTGCCGGTGCCGACGAATGGAAGTCAAAAGGCGCGATGGTTTCTTTCGCTAGCTGCTCGAGGATGAGCTCTTGGCTGCGAGCAATTTCTGCCGAACTCATCGTGTCTGCACGCGCTACGACAGGTATTATGCTTGTTTTCGACTCCAACTGCCGGAGTAATTTCACGTCACGGGATGAGAGGCCTACGACTAGTCAGAAACCCAGGGGTTTTCGAGCAGCCATCGGACCAGCTTACCAGAGCTTGGGATAAGATAGATCACGGCATCCACTAGTACTCCTCCACCATTACTGATGGTAGTTAGCACGTCCGACTCATCAAGCCCGCTCATCATGCTCTTCCGCAGATGCTGATCGACATAATTCGAGATTTCGGCGTGAACTCGCTTCAAAAGACCTGTCAACACTCCCGAATGATGCCAAAGAAGGTGTGGGTGTCGAGACCTACCTCATAAGCTACCTCATGGCCTGTATAGTCTACGAAGCAGATGTTGCGATCCAAAACCGAATCGCCCGTGCTTTGTCGACGAGGAGAGGGGTGATCTTCGACCACAAGATTCCACCAGACCGGGTACGGTTTGGTACTGGCGAACGTTTCGCATATCGAGAAGGTTGTTCGATCAGTTGGATGTTCATCTGAAATAACACCGACAGACGGGCTCGCTTCGTGACATGGTTTGAACATTGCGGGTGGATCCACGTGGGTTATGTGTTCACATGCATGAACGATGGCTTTGATGAGTGAAGTTTTGCCAATGCCTGCGTCGATTCATGCCCATTAGTACATGGCAATTGGCAGAAAGCAACCATTTCAGGCGGTTCGGAAATACCTGTGTCGCCGGCAACGAGCAGCTTCAATCGTCCCAGAGCCTTGCCCTGGTCGGTGAAAGGCCTCCGAGTGGGCACAGCAAGGGTTGGCATGATGAGTTGCGACTCAACGTGGTCGTCGTACTCGGGAGACCGGGACAATTGATCTGCGATTGAACCTTCAAATGCACTGAAGGTGTAGCTTTGTTGGTCTTCGGATATGGAATAGGAGAGCGATCCTCGACGGGAGGATTGGCTGCTGATGGCTGAAATTGGCCCAGACGACGTCGGCAATGAGAGTCCCGTCGCTTGCCTCATTGCCGCCGAGTAGTCGTCGATAGGTGTCAGGGGTGTAGGAGGATCCTGCGCCGGAGAGGGCGAGTCCGGCGATGAGAGTGTCGATTTGGCACAAGTGTTGTCGCGACCTGAAGAGGAACCAGCACTGTGAAGGCGGATCCCTGGCTCCTTGCGCAATTTGCCAGCATGAGGTGACATCGCTGGCGGGAAGTCGGGCGAAACACTGCCATCTAAGGCAGCGTCGTCTGCAAAAATGAAGCTCATGGGTGAAGCGGTATTGACAGTGACGAACGAGCTGGTGGTGTCGTCACCGCTGCCCGAGTTTCCGGGTATGGTATCGCGACCAGGTAGAGGCCGCATGTTGACTCGAGTCGGGCATGGACTCCTGCTTCAGGTACAGAGCCTGGGCGCTTCAAATCAATAGGGGCGGCGGCTCCTGGAGGCTCTGACACGATCAGTTAAGGTAGTTGGTGAATAGAACAGCCTCAGAGGTTACACGGAAGGGCTGGCGGGGTGGGATAATGATGGTCGGCGGCGATAAAGGGATTCAGATAAGCCCCAACACCCCCGCTTGGATCATCTCACTTGATCGACGGGGATATGATCACGAGCCTGGGTTATGCGGATGAGGGGTCCAGGTGCTCCACTTTGTTGCCTGACTTCAAGAAACAGAGAGAGATGGGCATTGCCGATTCCCAGCTGTCTTTTTCCTAGGCATCTTACCTTCCCATCGAGCTTCATCGACCGTAACATTTACCATTGCAAGCCAGGCGCTCTGGTGTCTGAAAGAGCAGATTGTCATGCGCCGGGACTGTTGAACCCGTCATTCAGAGTCGTGCCCCCATACCACCAATGCTCGCGCACCTAGTGTTATCTTCGCCCCAACCTGACCTTCTGTATGCTGTCTCGTGAAGATAAGTCCTTTTCAACCCATATTCAACGATGCTTTATGGTAAATTCCGAGTGATAGAACTAGAACTGTATGGACCTGGAGCGATTCCCAGCTTGAAGTGCCTACCCTACCAGTGGTGCTTCCGCCTCCTGTCCTTCGAAAGTGACTGGGACGGTCTCCACTTAAGTGACACCGCCATGTGACTGCGCCAGGTATCTGACGAGCGAAATCTCCCCACCAGCTGTATTCAAGCGTAAGACCGCCTTTCGTTTTCCTTTGATCCCAGCCACCGCAGGGCCTTGACGTCGAAGCACAACGGTATATTATCTGCCATCCATATTTGGTGTCTTGGACAGTATACCACGATTCACATCGACAACATCGGTTGCCCAGCTTGACACGACAATCATTCTCACGACGCCTATTACCCCGCCATCCCGCAAACCAGGCATCCCTACGCGATTTGGGCCTGTCAGAATGGACGGAAAGCGGCACCCAAGTTCTTTCCAGCAGCTCGAGAAGCTGGGCGAGGGCACCTACGCTACAGTCAGACACTCCTGTTCTTATACTTTGTCAAGATACTGATGATATCTCCCTCGTCTACAGGTCTTCAAAGGTCGTAATAGACAGACTGGCGAGTTGGTAGCGCTGAAAGAAATCCACCTTGATTCCGAGGAAGGCACTCCTTCCACCGCCATCCGAGAGATATCCCTTATGAAGGAGCTCAAGCACGAGAATATCGTTGCTCTTCACGATGTTATCCATACTGAGAATAAGTTGATGCTCGTGTTTGAATTCTTGGATGGAGACCTGAAGAAGTACATGGACACAAATGGCGACAGGGGTGCACTCAAGCCAGCTCAAATCAAGTCCTTCATGTACCAACTGCTCCGAGGCATCGACTTCTGCCATCAAAATAGGGTTCTGCATCGCGATCTCAAGCCACAGAACTTGCTCATCAACAGTAAGGGGCAGTTGAAGCTCGGCGACTTTGGCTTGGCCCGCGCCTTCGGCATTCCTGTCAACACCTTTTCAAATGAAGTTGTTACCCTTTGGTACAGGGCTCCCGATGTTCTTCTTGGCAGTCGCACGTACAACACAAGCATAGACATATGGTCGGCAGGTTGTATTATGGCAGAGATGTACACTGGTCGGCCACTGTTCCCCGGCACCACCAACGAAGATCAGCTCACAAGAATCTTCCGCATCATGGGAACTCCGACGGAGCGGACATGGAACGGGATTACGCAGCTCCCAGAGTACAAGCCAACCTTCAGCCTCTACGCCACTCAAGATCTTCGCCAGATCCTCCCCCAGATTGACCCCACTGGTATCGACCTCCTCCAGCGCATGCTTCAGCTGCGCCCAGAGCTGCGCATCAGTGCGCACGAGGCTCTCAAGCACCCTTGGTTCAACGATATCATCATGCAGCAACATCAACAGCAGCAAGTTCTGCAGGCCCAGGCCCGAGCCTACCCACCTGCGCAGGGTGCATACGAAGGCTACTAGTCACCTGCAAGTGAGCAGTGCACAAGACTTGTGGATGCGGAGCTGAGCACCCTGGCTTGGATCAATGGCATATTATTATACTCGGTAAATCTCTGGCTGCAGGGCGGACTAAAACCTGTTTTCTGCACGACAACAGGTGGTTTCGGGCCGTTCTGGATCAATCGGTTCTAGCTGGAGGGAATAGCATCTTCATTCCTTGTGGACAATGCTGCCATCAACTGGACTCCGGAACTTTGTCTTCGCGGGCTCGCGCCTCCACGTTTCCGCTCGTGCGAAAGATGGGTCGTCATCTGGATAACCCGATGCGCTCCTTAGGCGCGCCACCTGGTTTCTCACCATCTCAGCCACTTCCCTTCTCAACTGAATGGCTTCCTCGACCTTTTCGAGGGCTTCGGGAGTATGGAGGACCCCGGACTCTTCCAAGCGAGCTTGGTGTTCTTGCACTATACGCCTCCACCTCTGTCGGGGCTCGCCAAAAACCTGATCCACATCCACGGCATCTCCAAACACAACTCTGACTTTTCGCCCGATCCGCGGAAGCCATCGCGGTCTCTTTCTATTCTCGTGCATAATGAGGTGATGTCCGTCGATGAACATTGGCACGAATTTGGGCGCCGGATTGCTCTCGAGAATCATTCGAGAAATGCCCCATTTAAAGTATCGGAGGGAAAGTTCAGGATGCTGATGGACACAGGCTTCCGGGAAAACATGAACCCAGGCGTTACGTTCATCACTGTAAGCCGAGGGGGCAGCAAACACCTCGCCTGCCTTCGTGGTGAACGTAGGCTCCCCCGGGCCGGACGGTGGGCTTGTTTCTTCCCCAGAGAGCACACGAACGGCCTCGTTTATGGTCGGCTGAAACAGGCCGCCGTGTGGTGAGTGTAATAGTCGATGAGTGGGTAGGACCTGACCAAGGCTGAAAAAAGTTGACGTATACTTGCTGCAATGGTTGTGAGCGCCATAACGGTGTGCCATGGAATGTGATGCTTGCACTGACTTCTTGAAGCATATGTCGTGAGCCCCCAAACCCCAGCGAAGATTCCGAGGCTTGAAAGCATACCTCAGGGGCAGAACTCCCCAGGTCACTGGGTCATCCAGGCTAAGGGCTTTGATCAGTGATGGGGTTTCACATGCTGCAGAGGGCACAAACTTACACGCTGATGTGGTTGGAGACTGTCGTGGTCTCTTTAACGATGGATTCCTCTTAGACGAGTGAAAAGTGCGCTGCTCACCTGTGATGAGCCCTTGTCGGCGATGTCCACTTTGCCGTTCGTCCAAGAGCTCGAGAAAAGGTTTCAAGCCCTGGGTCTGCACATTATTGAGCCCATACAGGAAAGCTCTAGAGATGGCACCAGTAAGACCCATTACAACGGAAGACCCCAGGCGCCACGTCAAGCTTCGCCGCATGGGCTGCAGCTCTCCTGCGACCATGGCCGTAAGAAATTAGAAGACCACCCACTTCCCAAATGCAAATGGGATACAGGACTTGCGAGGCCAGGACGGCATACGAAGTACAAATGTAATACTGCTGAAGAGTGTGAGGAGCCATCATTAGGACAAGTACGTACTGCGAATGCTGACAGCTGATCAGCAAATACAAACATACCGAAGTCTAGAAGCGAGAGTGCATGCTGCAAAGGCTGAGATCGCAATGTAAAAAATTGTACCGAGTAAGGCCCTGATTTTACCGATCAAGGTGTCGATTTCTGGACGATGGAAATGGTTGGCAGACTTGAAAAGACGGGGTCGTCTTCCACGGTTGACTAGGATGCCTGGGAGTCGAAGATTTCGAGCTCTGTAACGCCAGATGGTGCCAGGTGCAGCCAGCTTCAGGCGACACCCGTGACGTTCTGGTCCCGTCATAATCTAGGCGGGGTGGTGCATCTTGGTGCGAACCCACCTGAACGCCGACTGTCAACCATCCAACCTCCAGAATATTCTCTTTTGCGTCACGACAGACGTCTGATCCGAATCACGGCCACTTGGATCAATATTAGGAATTGGCAAGACAATGTCGCACAGTAAGGCGTCGTCGCCCACTCCTTCTCGGGCACGAGTCTATCGCTGAACTAGAATGCAGGCAAGCGAAATACATCGCGGAGCGTCTTCACTTCCTACGAGCGCGACCTTGCCAAAGCCGCATGGGCGTCCAACACCGCACGCCTCACCCGTGACTCATACCTCGCCTTCGGCTCATGCTATCTCTGCCTGGAGATAGCTCGCGATCCAGTCTCGTGTAGCCATGGAGATATCTTCTGCCGCGAATGCGCCATCTCGAATCTGCTCGCCCAAAAGAAGGAGATAAAGCGCCTGACCCGTGCGCGAGAGAAGGCGCAGCAGGATCTGCAGGACGCCGTAGAGCGTGACGATGCGGAGGCGCAGAAGCGCGCCGTGAAGGACTTCGAGACTATACAAGCCGGCCTCACCCTCGTGCCGCAGCCATTCAAATCAGAGCCAGAGTCGACCGCCAATGTTGAGCCGGATCGACCAGTCCAAACTGGCAAGAGGAAAGCCGTCTTTGATGAAGAGGAGGCAGAGAGGATAGTGAAGAACGACCGCGCCAAGGCGCGGAAAACACTCGACCAAGAGACGGTGAGTTTGCAGAAGTCCTTGCCGCTGTCATATCCTGCTTACTGATCCATCCCAGTTCAAGGACAAAATGCCATCTTTTTGGACACCTTCCCAGACACCTGGTACCAATCCTCTAGAAGCGGCCGTGTGGCAGCAGGGGAACAGCAAAATGACGCCTGTATGCCCAGCTTCCACTGACGATGCACAGCACCCCCTATCCCTCAAGACACTCCAGCAGGTCAAATTCTCGAAAGAGAAGCCAGACGCCAGCTCTATCTCGGCCTCGAACCCTAACGAACCCAAGTCAATCTGTCCATCCTGCATGAAGACCCTTGGCAACGCGTCCCGGGCCATGATGGCCAACGCATGCGGTCACGTCTTGTGCCGAAACTGCGTCACCAGATTTGTCCAGCCCAGAAAATCTACTACCAGTGGCATGCCGGAACAGGCTTGCTTCGTGTGCGAAAAACCGTTGACTGCGAGCTTTGCTGTCAGCAAGACCATTGGCGCAGCAGCAGAATTTCCAGGGCTCACAGAGCTACGTTCAGACGGAACAGGTTTCTCAGCACGAGGAATAAACAAAGTTGAGAAGCACAGTATTGCTTTTCAATGCTGAGCCGATTCGGCAGTCTTATCTTGCCTCGAGGCACCTAACATTACAGGTAGTAAATAATGCAAGTACTCAGGCGCTAGTTTCAATAATCTCATTTTGACATGAATGTGTGTGCACACGCCGTGGCATCTATTGTGTTATGCCTGCACTGTATAAGAAAGGTGTCGCGAGAGACTTCATATTAGGTTGCCACCAAGCCACTTCGCTATACCTTGACCAATTTAGGCACTCATGCCCTGCATCATGACGATCAAACAAACCCCCCCTCCCCTCAACGCCCTGATAGCCAACGCCGTTTGCGCCCCGCAAGAAACCAGTGCCCCCATCTTGATACGTATGCCAATGTCGAACCACGCCAAACCACTTAAACTACAAGATACCATACCGTAAGACAGGGTCATGAGTCGTACTCAGGTGCTTCTTTAACCTCGACTGGTAACCGATGGCCTCCGCTGCGGCTGCCCTTGCATCCCAAAGCTTGACGATCGCACTGGAGCTCCAAAGACGACAGTTGAGTCGGGTTCGCCTGGCGCGTCCTCACCATCTGCCAGAGTGGATAAATGACCCTCGGGCAGCTTTTGTGCACCGAAGCCCACGACTTTGAATATGCTTGTTCGCCCGCCATTTGTCGCCATTTGCAATTGTTCATGCAGACGGGCAAGCTGGTAGTTGCGCTTGATCGGGTTCACGACAGGCTGTGGGACCACTGGTTGGGGGTTCCAATGTGAAAGTGCGGTCATGACCGCAGCGGTCTCCTCGTCGGAGTCGACAGGCCCCGCATTGGCGTCGTCCTCGTCCTCGATGGGTGCTATGGCATCGAGAGCAGCCTCTATCGAACGTGGTTAGACTGTCGATTTGAATGTATATTCCAGTATGCGGTGTCGACTTACTCTGCTGTTTCGCTTGGTTTTTCTTCTGGTAAGCTGCCAACAGCATATCATAAGGAAGAGATCGTCCTGCAACTGCACGCTTTGCCCCCATGCTATGACTTTTGCACGTCAAGGATCGAGCACACGGCATGCCGTTGGGAAGCAGGACACCGCATTGCCGCTCGACATCCACAGGACCTAGATTGTCTGGTTAATTTCCCAACAACTTCGTATTCGTGTCGAGCTTGGTCTGACTTACCCTTGGGTTTCGGGATTTTGGGCTTTGGCTCCTCCTTCTTCTTCTTCGTCTTGGGGCCCTTGTCAGCGTCCCCATCAGCCTTGCGCTTCTTTCCCTTGCCAGCGTCCCCATCGGCCTTCTTTCCAGCCGCCTTCTTGGCAGTCTTGCTGGCGCCAGCGACGCCCTTCTTGTCGCCATCCTCGTCACCGTCGCTGTCATCATCCCCTTTGCCATCGCCGTCTTCGTCGGCTTTCTTAGCTTCCTCCTCGCGGAGAGCTTCCTTAGCCCGCTCTCTGGCTTCGCGGGCTTCCTTCTTCCTCTGCGCCTTCTCTTTCTTCAGCCTCAGACACTGGGCGATATGGCCTTTAGCTGCGGTCTTGAGGATACTCTTTTTGCAATGCTTGCATTGCTGCAGGTCGGGGCTATCTTCGAGGGGTCGGCCGGTGGCGAAGGTTTCTCTAGAGGTATCATCGAGAGGATTTACTACGGGTCCGGGTGATGGCGCGTCTGCGAGATCGTTTCCCTTCCGCTTGCGCTCATCTGGAATTCAGGTACAGGGTCAGCAAGATTTACCACATGCCCAGTCGCAGTGCGAAACGCGGAGTCGTACCATCCATGTGACTACCATCTCGCCAGATGCCAGGCTTATTTGGCTTCGGTACGGGCTTCTTCAACTTGATCGTTCCTGTCGACCTGTCCTTAGAATCCTTCTTCGACGCCACCTTGATGGTATGTTCATCGTCTGAATGGGCTTTGTTAGCAAATCTGACATTTCGACCTGCACTTAGCTAGCGCATACTTTTGCCTGCTCCTGAAGCCGTCGCCATGATACCTTGTCTCATCTACTGCGTGATCGAAGTGGCTGCCACGATACTCTGGGAGACAAGAGGGTCGTGCAGACCAGCAAGAGGTCGCCGAGTGGGGGTGGTCATCCGACCAATGCCGTAATCAATTTGAAGCCGGCAGGCGATGATGGGTGACGATGTGCGGGTCTCTCGCCGTGGGTTTCTTAATCGTCGTCGTCGTCTTCGTCGTCTTCGTCGTCTTCGTCGCGTCGATGTGGTTGCTAGTCATGCGCCTGTTCCCAGAACAAGCATGTCATGTTTGATGTTGCAAGGCTCCACCTGCGCCAGGACCAGGCGCCAAACCCTCAAAAGCACACGCCCCACAGGCGCGCGTGGGATAAGCGCAGTAGGCGCATGAAAGACGCGCATTCTTGTCCATTTACCCTCGAGTCTGCATCGGCAACTCTACTCGGTTCCCGAAGTCAACGTCAATTCAATTAGCATGAATCACGCTACTCCCGACCTCTTTGTACCGCGAGTGCTCACCGACAATACTTTCTCGTTAATATACTGCTCGTCCACCATGTTCCACAGTGTTAAAACCTACATGCAAGTTGATGCATGTCCTTATTTCCCTTTACCCACAGCATGCCTAAGCCTAGGTAGACCCTGCCTTGTTCCAGATCGTCAAAAAAAAAAAAATCTCCAAGTGCCACGTATAAAAATTACCCGCTACCATTCCTCGGACAAAATGCCCTCCACCCCGGTTCTGTCCAAGGCGTCTTGATGTGCACGCATGGCTTCCATCATGGAACGAGCGTGCAGCATCCCCATGTCGCCCCAAATCGTCTGAATGATGTCCAAAGCCCAAGCCCAATAGGCTTTGGGTACGCCAGGAGCGCAACTGGCGACTTTGAGCTGAAACAGGAGGGCCGGCAAACCCGCGGCGCCGGACCCGCCACCACCCGCACTCTCCACGGTGATCTGAGCCGCATCGTCGAGAAGGGGGTGCCTCCAATGACTCGGTGTGCTCACCAAGACGTCTCTCGCCAATGATCGAATCGCTTCCAGTACTTGCGCGCGCCTGGCAACCGAAACGAGGGGTAGACTCGATACGGGGTTCTGGTTGACAAGATCAAGCAAAGTCTGGTCTACGAGGATGCGGGCCCAACGGTAGTAGTTCCATATCCTGGCGACCCAGACGTCAAAATACAGATGGTATTCCCTTCGAAACACCGCTCGTGGTGGAAGGTCGGGCGCTTTCTCCGTACGGTATAACCATTGACCATCTAGACTGTCTGCCCAGTTCCCCAACTCGTTGTCGAGGCTCAAGAGCTGGCGGATTGTATTTGTTGTTTTTGATTGTCCATCGCTGAGAACATGTCCCTGTATAAAAGAAGAGGTCTGGACGAAGCGAGCAATCAGAAAGGCAAGGTCCGTAGACGGCTTGTCGGTCGGGTGCTGAAGTCGAGTTCCGAACGAGATCCAGTCAAAAAAGGCTGGGGGCACTTCCATTGCAGTGACTTGTATGGGAATAAACTAACGAGGCAATGGTCAGCTTCTCATCCTGATCAGGGGAGTCAAGGGTGGGCGTGAGGCAGTCTGATGGAGTTTTACCATAGAGTAGCACAATTGCAGCAAGGCTCTGAACCCTCCGAATGGGGCGTTGGGTAACGGGCACCAGCTCCTCATGAGTGCGGCGCCTCCCATGACATGAGCATGCACGGTGCCCGTAGCGTGATGCGAGCCCTTTACTACCTGAGCAGGGCGGGTGAGTCTCCCATTGACGTTTTCAGGGTTTCCAATAAAAGCTTACTTCAAACATGGCAAGCATGACCACTGAACGCATGGTCACCTCAAGGCTGGGTGCGTTGGGCGGTCGAATCAATTGGCCGGTCTGGCGTAGCGCTTGGCCGTACTTTTGTCGAGCCGTGGCCATCATTTCTAGTTGGTTGTGAGCGAATGTGAACTCCTGAGGGAGCCACGACGTCGACCACATACCTGCGTTACCCGTAAGATTGGACAAGCCGGCGAGCCCGACAGCCGCCATGACATGCTGAAGTGCAGGGTTCCACAGCCAGGAGGATGAGCCAAGCTCGCCCATAGTCTTTGGCTCGTCGGGGTGACCGAGGAGATAACGATCTACATAGAACTGGATGCCTCGTTCCTCTAGGCTGGGTCCTACCAAGAGGGAGGACAGGACAGGCTCGACTGGTTCTTCCTTCATGACAGCAATGGCGCTTGCGGGTGAGGCTGCGCTGGTCATGGAGGGGTACCGCAATCCGGTAGACTGAAGGGATGACGGAGTGCTTACGTGAAGGTCAAGTTTTGAAGGATCGGGAGATGTAACGTGGGACGACCTAGAAATGGCCGAGGCAGAGAGGGTGCAGGAGGCTAGAACTGAAGTAGAGGCAGAGAAGACCGAGGTGGAAGCCGAAGGTCGCCGGGATAGGACAGTGGCCGCCGAAACGGCAACGGAGGACGGCGCGGTCTCTGATCCGGCGTCATGGCCCCATTGAGCATGTGCTTTCTGTATGACTTTGGTGCTCTCATCGCGAAACATGAGCGACAGCTGATCCCGGTAACCAGGGCACTTTTTGCCTGCGCGGACACATTGCGAGCACTCAGGCTTGGCCTTGTTACACTACGGTGTTTGTTAGATTCGAAACCAAGAGTCATATTGTGGAATCTCCAAATCCAGGGCAACAAACTTTGATGCGGCGGACCCGGCAGTGCTCGCAGCCCTGTGAGGCCTTCCCGCAATAGACCATGATGTTGATGGGGCGGAGTCGGGGAGAAAGGACGAAGGGACGAAGTGACTACGACATGTGAGTAGATGTTCGGCTCGCCGGTTGTTCCGCTGTCTGTCAATGCAACAATGGTCGTTTGACAGTAAGAAAGGCAGAGTTCGTCATGAGAGAGATGCTGTTGCTACCTTAGCCTGGCGACGTGTACTAGTTGTCCATATCCCGTTTCAGAGCGGGTAGCGCAAGGCCACCTTTGGTAGAAAGTCAATGCCAAATTGGCGACTTGTGCATATGACAGTCACGTTGCGCGATGTGTGGTTGTGGGTGCTCGTGCGTCTGACGGCGAGCGAGTCGAGCCGATGGGAGGTGGCCTACTCTGACGAGTCGACCAACCCCTGACGCTGCTGGGCCAGTAAGTAGTTGCTCAGGCACCACTGGTCGGTACAGTACTTGAGACGGGCTCGATGGAGTCGTTGTTGCTGAGCAAGGTACCCAATGTAAGGTGCGGTAAGGCGGGCACCAAACTGTTGGTACGATGCAGTGGAGGTCAAGACAGGGCAGGGCGTCCCAAGATCGGGGGCGTTGCAAGGTACGACGGACTGGGAATGCTATGGTGGGCTCCCAAAATCGTCCTGATTGATAATCCGAGCCAGCCGTTCATCTCTCGAAGTTCAGCGCCCGTGGGCCATCAGACATGTCGCCGCCCGGACGAGGAGATGGGGAGCTAAGGAGCTGAGGAGGTTCGCAGTCCAGGCCCTTCCCAAGCCCCGTGTCTCAAGCGGGGCCTCCCACCGCCAGATCGCTAGTGGCTCCTCCTGCCTTACAGAATCTCACCTGGGTACTTACAATACCTTACCTTAGGTAACCTACCTTAGATACCTGACTTTCCCGTCCTTACTCCTTACTGGTCCCCCTTCACAGAGGAGGCAGGACGCTCAGTATCACGTGTTAACGGAGCGTCCAGGCGTGCCCATCTCCGTCGGACTTGACTCTCGCCGCTGTGTTTGAGCCCTGCGGCCCTCGAAGGCACTGTAATATTAGGGGATCGCAAGTGCGCTTCTCCTCCAGTTAGCTGTCTGTAGCTGAGCAGGTCAGGAGGGCGGGACTGCCAAGGACATGCAAGTCCCCCACTGTTTCGACCAGCCCAACCAACCAAAGCAACTGGTTCCTTGCTTCATGTCAGGCGGGGGAGGCCAAGGTGGCACCTCCCCTGTAGAATCCCGATACTTCAGGGCTCGAGACGACCAGCATCCATTCCTCCCCACCTACCTAAGGTACCTAGGTACCGTACCAAAGGTGCGGGGAGACGAGAGACGGTAAGGACGACATGCACTGCAATCGATTGAACGTGCCATGATGACAGGTGCCTTGCCAAGCTTCATCGCGCGACCACGCTTTTCGAGACTGAATGGCGTCGCCGCTCAAGGTATCTTAGCGATCGCACAAGATGTAGGTGTTCGAATTCATCAAGCCAGCTAACAACTCATTACCCAGTTGGCGTTCCATCTGTCACGAACAGCGATGCTTCTGGCACGCCAATAGGCGACGTGGACCGCGGCCATCTATCTATATGACGTAACGAGGCAGTAGTGACCACGACGTCATCGTCAGTAGTGCGGGACCGACTTCTGATGCTGGCTCTGACAAGGCAGAGGGACAAGCTAAGTACAAGCTATGTGCATCCGTCCTAGTGTATCCATCCCCGGTCTTGGCTGGGATCCGTCTAACAACGTCTTTGAAGACGTCAGACCTCTCTTTGCACAAGAGGTCCTACATATCATAAGAAGCCTTACCAGCCGCGCCCGCCTGGAACGCTATATTCTTCATCTTCATCCTCTCTCTACAACCGTCCTTCCTCACTGCATAATCCAAGCAAAACGCCCCTCTGCGTATATACGCACACTACACCCCCGCCTGCAACATCACGCAGACTGTCAGGCGCAAAGACCACAATCATGGAAACCATCACGAATGTGACCAATGCTGCTGTCAAGGCCGTCTGGGGCAGTCCCGAGGCTAAGCAGGAACCTGTCTCAGGCGTTCAGGGAGACACGGCAAAGGGCGAGCCCTATGATGCCGGCAACCTTGGTGGGTCTCCATATGTTGAATGCATTATACCGTCTCTGGCCCGGCATGATGTTTGTATGTTGACGTGAATATTTCTGTAGAGCCTCAGAACGTCCACAACGAGGCTACCACCCCAAGAGCCTTGCCGGACGACAACGAGCAGCAGTTGCAAGAGGTTAAGAAGACCCTCAGCACCGGCTCCAACGCCACTGGCAGCACTGACATAGGAAAACCTGAGCTCGCTGACGCCAAGTCCGAACATATCACCAAGTCCGTCGCCGCTGACAGCTCGGTCGGGGGCCAGCATGACACTCGCGATCCCAAGGACAACCCCGACGACGACCCCGTCCCCGAGGTCGACTTGAACAAGCCCGGTCCCAAGCCCCTCGAGACCGTTGCCAAGGAGCACGGTGGTGACGCCGGCAACATCCACAAGGACATTGCGCAAACGGGCGCATCCTCCGCATCCCTTAAGGACACCCCCGACGGCCCTCAAAGCGAGAGCCACGGAACAGGCACCGGCGAGAAGCACATCAAGGCCACCGGCTTCGCCGCTGAGGGAGGAGACTTTGATGCCGCCAACGCCGGCGCTCCTAGTGAAGCCGACCGTAAGCCTGTTGCCCACCCTTCCGAAAGCAGATTCATTGAGACATTTTATCCCATATTTGGTCCATTTCTAACTCTGCCTCAGGTTTAGTTAAGGAGGAGGGCCATCTCGGTCATGGCTCCCAGGACGCGGGTCTCAGCCATGCAGACTGCAAGGACAGCAGCGGCAGCGGGGAGAAGAAGAGCCTCAAGGAGCGGATCAAGGCTAAGCTGCACAAACATTAAGTTGGGCTGGCCCATTTCCTCTCGAATAACGGGAGCTTACTTGTCTCCCTTTTTGGTTTTGCGGCGTTAGTTTCGCGACTCGATAGCCTCTTGAATAATGTCCAGAAGGCTGATCATGAGCCGACTTGATCATGCTTTGTACTCGGGTATTTTTAATGATGAATTCACTGTCATGCTTTAAGTAATCATGTCCGACTCAAACATCTGGGCGACGGCGCAGGGAAAAAGGGGCCGCGTTGCTGTATGCGGCATCCAGAAGAACCGAATCCAAGGAAGCGCGGAGCCATTTACTATTCTCCCCTCGGCCTGTTATCATGGGCCATGCTCATAACCTTCATATAATCAGCTCATCCTATATTCGAGCCCTAGTATTGTCTAGGGAAACAAATTTCGTACGTGCTTTCTTCTCGCACGCCACGTTTCCAGCAGAGACAGCACCCTCCAAGGTACCTATCCAGAAAGACGAAGCGCAACGATCTTTTTCTCGCCTTACTGCCACATCGCTCGCCATCCATTTACCTACACACAGGCTGTGTGTGGCATGTCCCGATACATCCTGCTTCACCGACCTCGCCCGTTGTGGTATGATATGTGCATCCACACACTGCTCCAAGTCTGACGACGACGATATCCGAGTCGGTAAGTCGACCACCAGTTCAAGTCGAGTACTTCATCGACGGCCATAAATGTCCTCACAATGAGCGACATCTAAAGCCCACCCGCCTCTTCTCAGCACCGACCTACGTGGCCCTTGCAACCTGACGCATGGCAGGCTGGTCGAGCCTGTGGCTTGTCGTCCGTTGTCGGCAGCCGCCCTCTTCTAACAAGGGCTGTCATCTGGTATCACTTAGCGGGCCACCCCGTTGCCCAACTGGGTCCCGCCGAGTATCGCTCCGTAGTTGATCTTCACATGTCATGCTCGTCAAAGGAAGCCCGATTCCGCAAGAACTCTGCAAAGGATCACTCAGTCAGCCCGCAGCTCGTTTATATACCAGTGGCCGGTCAACCTCGCCCGCGATATCATTGACCATATAGTGGGGGTCGACAGAGCCTAAAAGGTATTGTTTGCTGTTGTCACACAACTCGACGTACCTGACAATTTTTTCGTCTTCTCGCTCACGAGGCTCAACCTGCAAGCTCTTGTCGTACATCTCATGCACATCGCCAGCAGCTTGTTTGTTAGAAATGATGTACTCCTGCAGCTCAGGAACCGGCTGTAGGGAGTATCCCACAGCTTGGTACTGCTGGATGTCCCGGATAACCTCTGCCGTCTTGGACCGTTTGGCGAAATTGACAAGGTTGGTCTTCTTGATAATTGAGGGAATACCATCCTCGATGAAAGTCAGGTCGGTCAGGTAGACGCCTGTCGGCAATCGTGAGTAAGGGCGACAAGGACGGGCTACAGCGTCAGCTGTCACGGGATAGCTTACCGAAGAAGGGGATGCATGGTGGATTGGCCACATGAAGCGACTCACGATACTCGCCGAAATTCTTGGTGCTAGCCATGAGGCGTCGCATGTTTTCCAACACGCCCTGCGTTCGCTGCGGCACCTGATCCCATGTGCGCTTCAGCCGAGCGATGGGAGCAGTGCCAAGAGCCGAGATGATGGATGTCAGAGTCGAGAAGTTGTTGAGACTGCGACATTTCTGTCCAATATATTAGCCAGGGAAGATTCTCAGAAAGCTGAGTGTAACTTGCATCAGCGACAGCAACAAAGTGTTTGATGACAACAACTCGTTTCTTCACGTCCATTTGTGCCAAGATCATCTCGGCCACCCAGTTCGTCATTTGGTTTGAGTGAAGGATCAGAAGCTTAACATTAGGTGCCGGCTCAGGGTCACCATCGCCAACCTTCTTTTGCCACGTCTTGTTGAGGCACTCTGTCGGTTTGATCTTGCCATACAGTCGCGACTCAATAATCGTAAGCTGACGAGCAAATTCGGTGACATCGATGTCCAAGAACTTGAGCTTCTTCATGTTCTTGGGCATAATGGGCGCAGGCGTGCTCTGGTTGACCGTCTGAATGATGCGCCGAGCACCTGCTTCCTTCCCGCTCAGGCGTTGGTCCAGAATTGACATGAGAAGCGCCGAGCCAGGCGTTTCAGTTGACTTGACAGTATCGCGCGCGAAGGCGTAGACATCGCGAATGAGCTGCTTGGACTCTTCATTGAAATCTTCCATCCAGAAGTTGTCAAACCAGCTTCTCAAAATATTGACCACCCGCACACGAATGAGCTTTTGTTTCTTGTCTCTCCAAAGCTCGAAGTCTGTGGGAGCCAGACCTTCTGGTGGTTGAATACCAAAACGACCGACGAGAAGCTCGAATAGCTCCCTCGCTGAAGTGAAGGATCGGTATGTGAGGAGGAAGGTGTTGTTAAAGTTTGAGTCGAGCTTGTCGTGCCGCGTCAATTGTTCGACAAGGGCCAGTAACGTGCCTCCCTTGACTGTTGGAGGCTGAGTCTTGGTATCCCATGACAGGTCAGCCTCCAAGTCCAGAAGCAAGAAGTCCGGCGTATCATCAAGTTGCTGCTGCACAGAGCTCTGTGGATTCGGGTCATCCCCGAGGATTTTCTTGACCTTGGAATAGTCACCCCGGAAGCTACCACCTGTGGGGTCACCTTCACTGAATGAGTGTGAGGTCAAGAGTGGAGGGCGTGCCGGAGCAGTCCTGGATTCGCTGCGTTGGTGTGGACGCTCATACGGCATGGTCTCGCCCCTTCGAAGTTGGTCACGTTGTGAGAATACATCTCTTGGCATGAGCTCTGGCTGCTGCGATTGTTGCTGGGGCTGATGCTGAGTCTGAACTTGGGCTGGTGCTTGTGGTTGCTGGCGATGCTGGTTGATGGAGACTTGCTCGGATAAGAGTTGCAGAGAGAAGCCAACATGAGAAGAATTTGTTTCAAGGGCCTTGGCGCATTGTCTCGCATATTCGAGACGGTTTTCCAGGGCTTCACCGCGGACCTCTGCCCATTCGTCTGCGAGCGGCCCTGCTACGGCTTGGCATGCCAATAGCAGATCTGAAATGTTGTCGTACAGACTCTGTTTGTTGACGCTAAAGTCGGCAAGCTGAGGCGTCTGGAAGCTGTTACCCAAGGAGGACAGGTTAATGGACTCAACCATGGCGATCCAGGGTTTGAACATCTCCAAAACTTTGCCTCCAGCAGAACAGACATTGTTACTGATGACCTCGTGTCTGAATGGTGTCACAATCTTTTCCGTAACGACGAGATTCTTATCCAGCTCTCGGATACTAAAGACGAGCATGCGTTTCAACTCGTCCAGCCTCTCGAGCAGCTTTCCGTCAAGTCCCGCGGTAGGTTCAATGACGCCTTCCTCGTCCTCTAGAAAATTCGCTGTGATGGGGTCTCGCGGTCCCAGGCCGTTGTTTTGCCAACTGCCGCCCGTAGAGCTGCCGACGACGAAGCCGGGAAATAGTCGTGGGATCTCCTCTCCACGCTGCTGACGGGCTATCTCGACGTAGCTGAAGACACCGAGGAGAACACCGTCAGCTTCTTGCAAACATTTCTGAACCGACTCGGCGTTAGGCCAATCAGCAGCGGCTATGTGTGATGAAATGACGAGCTTGGAGAATTTGGACATCATGTCCCGGAAATGAGGATACAGGGCTTTGTTGGTCGATATGATCGATGGCTGGCCTGAATGGTTGTCCGTCGTACCGGAGCCAGCTGCAAGGAGCAGTCGAAGGTGATCTGAAATGTCTTCAGCACGCGCAACGTACTCTGACCGGCTGTTATCTGTTATAGCTTCACGGTAGCGATCGACGGCACGTCGCATGTTAGACACGAGGCGCGTCCACGTTAGCGGCGGCGTCGATCCGTCATCAAAGAATGAGCGCGGCACGGAACTGGTTGCTGGTGCATTGTATGATGTGCTAGTGAACGACGTGGCCGAGGCGATCATGGGTGTTGGGGTCACCCCTAAGGTCTGAGTGGTGAAGGGATCCCCTTTGAGTCGAGCTGCTGGTGAGGCCCCGTTTATGGAATCCATGGAAGTTGAGGGGGATAAGCTGCTTTCGTTATGGGAACGACGATTTCGAGTCTGCGAGAAACAAATCACGTCAGCTTGCTTCACCAGTTATAAGTGGACGAAAGGAGGCCATTACTCCTGAGCCGCGAGAGGCAAGCATGAGCGATTCGCCCTCCATCTCAGAAGCCGAATTAGTTTCTGAGTCCTCGTCTTCATCCTGCGTGAGACCGCGGGCCATCATCTCTGGGGGCGGGCGCGTCCTGTCTGGTATGCTGACGTTCATGCGATCTCTGGGCCCGGTCTCGCTGGCGGAGACGGGTGACTCGAGGGGTAGCTCCATGCTGCGGTCGCCTGTCATCATGTTATAGTAAAACAAACGGCCGTCGGGCGTTGCTTGTGGTATCCAGAAATCGGCCCTTGATTTGTCGCCGGGCTGCGCGCCTTCGAGCGGCAGTCCGTTTGTTCCTTCGTGATCTGACTCGCCGCCTTCGTCTTCGAACTGCTCTTCAAAATCTTGGTCGTCTTCCTCTCCCAACGGTTCATCCTCGACCTGCGGCATCTCGTCGGGGTTCGTGATAACCTCGCAATAGTTGGAGGGAAACCAGCCGCGCACATTGTTCAGAACACCATCCCACCATCCGGTCTCCAATCTGTTCAGAACGCAAATGACGTCTCCCTCATTGAAGGTCAAGCTCGTTCGATCCTCCGCTTCGTAGTCGTACAAGGCGCGGACGTACATGGTGCCCTGTGGGGTAGTGCCCGCAATGCCGTTCATGTCGGAAGTGGCCGCCAAGTGACTTGGGTCGATTGCGGCGTGATAATCGAGTGGTTGATCGTGCGGCAATCTTTTGCGCGCGTAATAGGTGTTGTTCTTCTGTGAATAAAATTGCGCCGACGCAGCAGTCTCTGTCATGAGCATTGTGATGTGCGCTGAGCGCCAGGAAAGCGAGGATACAGCGGAGGAGGGAGGAAGGGGGGGAGGTCAAGTCATGATCCACCTCCACAGCCTCGCCTCCTGTGGGACGTTGAGCGTTGCTCGGTAGTCGAATATGACAAGCTTCAAGGAAGCCGAAGGCGCAATTCACAGCGGGACGCAATGACAGCCCACTGCGTAGATGTGGTCTGGGTGTGATGGTCGATTGTATCGCTGCGATATCATTGCTCTGACGACAAGTTGCTACTCCAATAGTCCCAAGATGAGCGGATGCGCGATGGGGGTGGGGCATCCCGATTCGGTACACGGGGGGGGGGGGGGATTATGAGTATCACGTGGTTTTTCATTAATCCGGTGCTCTAAGTGTTGCCGGCATGACTGGGCCGCCATTGGAGGGACTTTGAGAGCAATTGGCACCCAATCAGCTTGGGACGTAGCGCGACATTTAGCGTTTGTCATCAGTCTACCAACCAGTCAGCCGACTATGCAGCCAATCAGCTTGACTGACCAAGTCTTCCCCCTGAGACCCTCCTCTATTTGGCAGGCAAGGCAGGCAGAGAGACTAACCAGTCTGCTTGCTCTTCTAAATCCGTAGAAAAGCTCACGAGTCACCCAACCGTTATCAGGAAGCCAAAGGGCTGGATGTATATCCAGTGGGTAAAGTCAGCGTCTTGTATTTCTGATAGCATGCTGTAATTTGAAGAAACCCGTCTTGTTGGGCACAGGGCGCTGGATGGCAGGGCGAGCAGGACAAGACAAGACGCAGGGGATGGTTCACGGGAATAGCCGGCAGCGGGCGAAACGTGTGACAAAGAGTCCGAGGGACGTCTCGAACGTTTGGACGACCAGCTGAGCGCGCAGAGGCCAGCCTGCGCTGTACTGAGAGCGGCTTATTAGACGTGTCGCAGGGCCTCGGGGGCTACCACACGAACCCGCGGCAGGGCGATCCCTGGCTTCTGGTGGATGACTGTGCTTCGCGACCATCCACTTCGGCCTTTTGGCACAGCCTCGACGCTCGCCTCGCTCTCATCTATGGTACGTCTTGTGCATCCCGTCATTCTGTGCTATTGCATCAGATGCCGATGGGTTGCCCTGGGTCGCTTCGGCCTTTGTCCGCTGCCGGGAAAATTTTCCATTAGACCTGGTGCGCTTGATGAGCTGGCGGTAACTATTGAGGTCGGATGCTATGGCCGTCGCAGCCCACCCCCATGAGCCCCTCTCTCAACCCCTTCACCGACTGAACATGATGCCGGAAGCCCCGTCCGCTGTCGCGATGTCGACAGGAACAAGGTGGACTCCGATGCATGGCTAACATGCAGCTTTCACCGCTCTAATGGTTCGGGTCTATCAAGGCCAGCCGATCGCCTGCTAGGTTCGTGTACCAAGACGTCTATAGTTGAAGCGTGGGTCCCGTCAGCGGATGTGGCGATTTGGCGGTAAGGTACGACGTAAGGGATGGCGTTGGGAGCGAAATCAATAGGGAGGGAACAACTTAGCCGGTGTTCTGAGGGCAGAAGATAGCCCAGAAGGGGCAGCTGAACAGATAAGGCAAGAGTTCAACGGGACATCAGAGCCGAATCAGGTGGATGGTGACGGCGGCAATGAGCGAAAGCTCGTCCTAAAGGTTCGCACCTCAGGCACCAGCAAACAGAGACGTCGGATGTGAAGCCAGCCTCACTTTTCGCTCCTGCCTCTGTGGCCCCTGCCCTGGTCGGGTCGGTCGTCGCGCTGTCAAGAAGCTCCAGCCCCATGCTTGCCATCTCCCTGGCCATATCGCAGGAGGGCCTGCATAAGAGCATGAGGGGGGAATGTGCCGTACAGAGTGGATGCAAGACAAGGCAAGACGATGTCGATGCATCAAACCAGGCATGCACGCCGCCGTGGCTGATACGAATTGAGCGGACAGAGAAGGGCGACCGACAAATGGGTATGGATGGATGGAAGATGGAAGCAAATGGTGGCTCGTGCAGCTTTACCTGCCTCACCTTTTCGCTCCCGTCATGCGGGCCGTGGGCTGTAGCCGTCGCCGGTCTGTGGTCACAGAAATGACGATGGGATCCCAGCCGTGGCGCGACGCGGCGCGCGGTAGTATTCCCCAGCCATCCCTATCTTGCTCGTTTCTGGGAAACGCGAGACCAGAGCTGAGAAGCAGTGACGGATGTTGGACGAAGAGTCGTCTGGTCGCGTTGGGGGCGATCCACTTGAGTCGCGTCAGGTGGACAGGGAATGAGCATTCGGACTGTGAACACTGTGATGGACTCAGCACGCCACAGGGCCATCAGGTATGACGGGACGCTGGAGGGGATGGATGACTGGGGCGAGACAGGAAAACAGCAAGACACAAGACACCGAGGCCGCGGGCGAGGCCGTAGCCACATCTGTCCCCCCGCTGACCCCTCCAAAACCCACCCACCCCTCTCACCTGGCACCGGTGTGCCCGCTCCTGATGGCCTGCACCTTCCCCTCCCCTCAATTGCTTTCCCGTTCTCCCGTCACGTTTCCGGGCTCTTCCTGCGTCCCGTTCTGCAGCGCACTCTACTCTTATTACCCCTACCTACTTGACGCGGCAAGACGGGACTGTGCGGCTTCACCTTCTGGCGTGACGCAACGGTGGAAATTAACACTGGGTACGAGCTACGCAGATAGTGGAGAACGGCCGTCTCCTTTTTTCTTCCCACGGACCCCAGCCATGGCAGGGATGGGCTCTCCCCAGTCCCCAACTTCCTTTGGACCACCCGGGGAACAGCCCGACTGGTACCGCGCCCCCCTAGGGGGCTCCACCCGTTACGAGAAGGGCTCCGTTCTGTAAATGCGAGAGAGGGGCATCGGTGGACGGAAGCTCCAGAAAGAGCTCTCTCCCAGCAACCTCGTCCACCCAAGCAGCTCTAGTACCTCCAGAGGCTCCATCTCTAATGCGTGCCGACCGCGTGTCCGGTAATGTGCATTACGCCTGCATCTGGGAGGAAATGCTCTAGCAGCCAGCAGCCCCGGGGCCCAGGGGGCTGGCTCACCTCACCGACTTGGGAAAGGTAGGTTGAGTCCCGCGACGGAGCGCTAGTCCCGTACGTTTTGTACGACAAAGCAAGTTTGAAGAGAGCCGACGTGTCTAGTAGCCCCCGTTGCAAAGGAAAAGCACTGTGACGGTCGACCCGGAAGGGTGACGGGAACGTCAGAAGCTACAGGTCCAGGCTCGAACGAAGAGGAGCAAACTGACCAAGAGTGGAGGATGCTCGCCTATCCAGTACATTATCCGAACTGTCAATGGCCGAGGCAGGTCCGTCAAACGAACACGCCTACTTCGAATTCATCCGTCAGTCAAGCCCGTGTCAGCCCTCGCCTGGAGGGAAATTTTTTGATTCTCTATTTCTCCTTCCACTTTGCTTCTGTTTGGAAGCGACCCCTTTCCTGCCCTCTACTTTCCGGGCCCCCGTGCATGTACCGTACGACACACGAGTAGGTACTGACACTCGAATGTGTGGGTTTTGGTAATGGGAAGGGGTTCGGGAGCTAGGAGGGGTGATGAGGGAGGGGGGGCAATCAAAGTCATTATCTGCTGTCGGTACTTGGCAGACTGTCCGTCAATCGTAGTCAGGAGCTCTCCGGAATTCGTTCCTTATTCCAGACGAAATTAGGTGTCCCAGGTTTCCCGAACGCCCAGCAGATATGAATTTGTACCGACGTGGTCTCCTTCGAGCCTGACGTGAGGTGTCCACCGTTGAGCACGACGCTACCGGGCCTGTTTGCTAGCAGGCATGTAGCTGCTAGCGCAGAGGTACCCAAAAAAGACCAGGCACTGACCGTCGGCACTGTGTGGAATTTCCCCACTCCTCGCAAGTTGTACACGGCACACTGGGCATCAGCGACGGATCGCGCCTTCCTACTGTTCTCTCGCGCTGACACGCTCATGCCCCCCCCCCCCTCCGGGCTGGACTGTTGTGCTGTGGTACTCGTGCTGGATGGCCGCCCCTCCCTCCCTCCACTTTCCAGTGTCCCGCCTCTGCCCCCCCTCTCCCCCCTTCCCCCCTTTGATCACCTCAAAAATCCCACCACCGACGTCCCAGAAGTAGTCTATCTTCCCTCTCCCCCCCGCCTTCGTTCCATCCCCGACGTTTCTCTCTTGTCACATCTATCCTCCCACATCCATCCTCAACGAACCACCACCTGCTGCGCAACTGTCGATCAGAACAGCTGCATGCCCCCATCAAAGAAACACCATACCAAAAAACATCCCATGAGAATATCGAACCAAATGATCTCCTTCATCGCTCAGACCCAAGCCACGCTTTAATCGCCCACGGCGTCGTGCGAGGGAGCGCCAGACGACTTCAACATCGCTCCTTCATCGAGTCCGCTCGGTCCGTGTACTTTGAAGCACTCAGTCGTTGTCAACCGTCGACGTTCATTCTCTTCCCCTCGGTCGCATCGATCACCGAGCGCCAAACCACCAACCCAGAAACGGAGCCCATCAACCATCCTGTTCGACATGCCTGCAAGTGTTGCCGTCCTGCCGCCTGCGGTACCAGCAGCCCCGGCATCTCGAAAGGCTTCTCTTGCGCCGGAACGCAAGTACAAGTGCCAGGTACGTCTGTCCAAACCATTGTGTCCTCTCCCTACTAATACACAGCTCAGTTTTGCGCGCGCGCTTTCAGTCGATCTGAGCACCGGAGCCGCCATGAACGATCTCGTAAGTCGTCGCCGATCTCCCTCCCTCCTCCTCAAAGAAGCCCTCTACCTCGCGATACTCAGCTCATCCCGTCTGCTGTCCCCTTCCTCTTCCTCGCTCTTACCACAACTGGTTCCTACCGCATGACTAATCCCGCCAACACGCAGACACCAAGGAACGCCCCTTCAAGTGTATGAAGTGCCGTAGTACTTTTGTCAGGCGTGATCTTCTACTTCGACATGACCGTACCGTGCATGCTCGCGATGCATCAGGACCTCCCCTTCACAGTGACTCTAAGCGCAGGAAGCCGCGTGGAGGCCCAGCCAAATCCCCGATAGCCATCGACACTTCGGCTCTCGAACAGATTGAAGCCACCAGCGACGGTGTTTTCGATGTTGAGACTGCCGCCATGCTGGTGGCCGACCTCCACCACAAGGCCACGGCAGCCATGCGCAACGGAAGCTATGACGGCAACTCGCCAGCGCCCTACTCGCCTCGTGGATCCGCCTTAATGGATCCATCTGTGACCTACCCGTCTGGTGCAATCGCCCTGCCTCAGTGGGACTCGTTCATGCCTCAGTCTGTTGCAGAGTCTAAGGCTCACTCGATTACGTCCTCCACCTCTGGGTCTTTCGAGTCTCAACAGTCTTTCACGAGCTCCAGCACGATGCAGCCCCACATCAACCAGCTGCCTCCGATCAACGGCCAAACCTGCAATGGCTTGGTCCCGGCGCTCCAGTCGATGATCAGCTCGCTACCCAACTCGACTGCGGGAACGCCCTTGACGCAAACCCCGCACATGATGCACGACAACGCCGCCTTCCAGATCCCCCATGTTGCCAGCGACGATGGTCGGAACTTGATTCTCGACAACATCAGGGCCATGGACACGGAGCATGCCATTCCTGATGGCTTCCGTCTTCCCAGCCTGGCGTCGCTGAACCGGTATTTGTCGACCTACTTTGGCCTCTTCCATCACCACCTGCCCTTCCTGCACCCGACGTCTTTTGACCCCACTTGCGTCTCTCCGGCGCTCTTGCTCGCTGTTCTAAGCATCGGTGCTCTCTACGCCTTCGATCAAGATCAGGCCTACATGCTTCACATCGGGTCTAAGGTCCTCGTCAGCCAGTTCCTACAGAACAAGGAAAACTTCAGCTCGAGGAAGTGTCCTCTCTGGACCATGCAGGGCTCGCTGGTTAACATG
Organism: Verticillium nubilum; assembly: GCA_002851675.1. Taxonomy (NCBI): domain Eukaryota; kingdom Fungi; phylum Ascomycota; class Sordariomycetes; order Glomerellales; family Plectosphaerellaceae; genus Verticillium; species Verticillium nubilum. The sequence goes on from NMXI01000017.1 coordinate 108,533, forward strand.
ATTTTTGCCAGCTGGAGTGGAGATCCCAAGGGATTGGAATGGGCTTGCTCAATCAAGAGTTTGCTTGCCAACATGGTGGCCGGGAACCGGTACGAGCTCAAGCTGAGGCAGGAAGCCCGTGGGGGCGCCCAGCCCAGCCGTGCCGAGTGGGTCGAAGATGAAGGCTGCCGCCGTACCTACTACGCAGTTTACATCTTCTTTGGTCTGCTCACACTCACTTACAACCACACTCCCGCCATCAGCTTCAACGAGTTTGAGGACCTTCACTTGCCTTCCTCTGAGGGCCTCTGGAACCTCAAAGTAGCAGACGACGTCGCGTGGACCGAGCAGGTGAAGAGCTTGTCTGTTGTGACATTCATGGAGGCGCATGACAATCTGTTCCAGGGAGAAACACTCAGGTACAGTGCGTTTGCGAGCCGCGTCATGATCAACGCGCTCTTTCTCGAAGTTTGGTACCACAAGCGAAGCCCGGAGGCCCTGCAGGACGTGGTGACGGAGTACAAGCTGCGCCTCGCTCTGGAGACGTGGGAGAAGTCCCTTGACCTCTGCGAGCCTGAGACGTCGGCTGTACCCCTCAGCGCGCCCCACAAGGGACACCCTCTCATCTTCAATGCGAAGGCACTGTATCGGAACGCGCGAGCTCGCCTCGAGGTCGATCTCAAGGCTGTTCAGGAAGCCCTTCGCTACCACGACTCGTATGAGGTTGCGGCTGCCATGTCCAACGCCCGTGATCGTGTCAAGAGATCGAGCGAGATGATCAAGGTTATTCAGGAGTGTTACAACTGCATCGAGATCGCCGTGGTTCAAGGTGTGCGGTGGGTTGCGCGAACGTCGCCAACCAACTGGAGCGTGGAGCATGCGCTCTGTGGCCTTGATCTCATGATCATTCTCTCTCTGTGGCTCTACCGTCTGGAACATGACGAAGAGCCTGCCACGGAGGAGGAATTAGCCATGTACAACAAGGTCCGACAACTCTTCGACAAGGACCTCGATGAGGCGTACGCTACCCAGCTCAGTTCTGTGGTTGCTAGGCTCTGGGGCTCCATGCTCGATGAGGTGGTCGTTTGGGGGTACGTAACGCTCGTTATCTCCTGCCTGACACACAAGCTAACAATCCGCCCAGAATCACCCGTCTCATGGGCGAATCATTCCGCCACCACGCCCAGGCGCTCGTCGGATACGTCGACGATATGGAAGCGTCCTCAAACGTGTCAACCCCCTCGATGATTTCGCAGGGGGCTGATGAGGATAGCGTGTACTAGTTCGAAAGAGACGACTGAAACGATTTCCTATGTTTACTTGGGGCTCGTACGGAGGGGGTCTCCGTTTTCCTTGGCATCATATACCTCTCGGTTCACATCAGGCGTTCCGGGACCGGAGGGCTCATACCAGCGCTGCCGCCCAGCCTTCGCGCTGCGGAAGCGGGAGGATGCTGACGCGCGGGGCTGCAGGCTTTGCGCGTTCCGCATACGCTGCGATTGCATGTTTGAATTTCATTTGATTGCCTTGTCGATTTTTCCTTGGACTCTTTTCCTTAGTAGTCGGGCCTGGCCTCGGGTTAGGGGCAATAATGGGCAGGATGACTTGGATGGCGGCTCAACACGGCTTGCGAGGTTCCGGGACGGAACGGGATACCCGGACACGCAAGCTACGGAGCGGTCCTCCTTTTGTTGGCTGGTCCATAATGGGGCTCGTTGTAACGGGAGCAGCCACGGCTGTCTGCCGTTCGCAATGGGCTCTGCGCGTTGCCTTTTGTTGCCGACCTGGGTGATTGATCCCAGGCACATATCTGTCTCCTAATTATTCAGGCTGCGATGTCGCGTCGATTCTCCTTCTCACTCTGGCCCCCCTCTTTTTTCTCCTTGACCGCGTTTCCTCTCTGACTTCGTATCATCTCATGGTTCTCTTCCTTGCACCTAGTTTGTTTCAATTGCATTCTTTTCTCCTTTATTCTTTAGTTTCGTTTCGCCCCTGACTTTTCAGATACCTTGTTCGATATACAGATTGCACCTGTTGATTCCCTTGGAGGGGGTTCTGACGGACGCTGAAGGGCAGCAATGGGTCGTGCCAAGGTGGATTTATTTTGCGGACAGCACGACATCTTCCCTGATCCAGACAGGCGGGTGGGTTAATGGCGGCAAGGATCGGGACTGGGATGGCGAGCTGTGCGCAAGCATGTGTACCTATAGAAAGGCCCATTTGGAGTTTTCATTGCGCATTCATTTCTCAGATTCTTGGCGAAGTCAATATCACATCTCCACCATTGTCGGAAAAGGAGAACACTGAGTGAGCCGTGACAGATTGCATACGTAGTGAAGTACGACCAAGATGCGCCGTTTCAGCGAACGAAAGGTATCCTCAGCCCCTGAGACGTGGGTTCTTTCTAAGCGTTGCGAAGGCTGACACCTTCCACACAGGTGATTGATTACCTAGCTTGCCCAATACCTCCTAGAACACTGGCTGGGGGACGCAGAGGGAGTGCCTCGCCAAGGAGGCGTTTTGAGTGTCAACCAGCTGCATACTGATACGGGCTCATCCCTGTCAAGGATCTCCAGCGGCCCACACTCCCCCGCAGCTCGAAGCATGATGATGACGATGCGGGGAACAGAGCTGCCTCGTCCAAGGCGCAGACAAGTTTCCTAGGTGCCCAGTCCTCAGGCGCCATCAGGTCGTCATCCGTGTGGGTGCAAATGTGCAACACGCCGCCGCTGCTTGACATCGTTACTTAACTTTCGCATGCCTCGGTCTCCGTCATGACCCGACCCACGCTAGACATTGTCCTCAAAAACAACACGGCGTCTGACAATGCATACGCGCACGTCACGGGTTTGGACTTGAACAAGAACAATGCCGCGTATATCCTCCGCGCCGACGGCAAGACGGCTTATTACCCGGTTTCTCCCAAAGAGATCCTGAAACCCCTCGAAGCCGACTGCGGCATCCCTCTTGGCCCCAAAGGCTCAATAAAGACGGTCACCATCCCCCACATCGCGGGCGGCCGCATTTGGTTCTCGTTGGACGGCCCTCTGACGTTCCTTCTAAACCCCGGACCAGCCGTCGTCGAGCCCTCGGCCACAAACTCGTCCGACCCCAACTATAACCTCAACTGGGGCTTCTGCGAGTTGACCTACAACGCTGCCCAGCTGTACGTCAACATCTCCTACGTCGACTTCGTCAGCTTGCCCATCGCCCTACGACTCGAGACGGACGACGGCAAAGTCACCACCGTGCCAGGCTTTCCCGCTAACGCTCTCAACGCCGTCTGCGACGCGCTCCGGGCCCAAGACGCCAACGACAAGGCCGGCTGGTCGCGCCTTGTCGTGCGCACGGCAGACGGCAAGGCCAACATGCGCGCCCTGAGCCCCAACTCGGCCATGGTCATGAACCCTGACCTCCTCGACCAGTACTACCAATCCTACGTCGACGACGTATGGAACAAGTACCGCGACGAGGACCTCATCGTCCATACCCAGGCCGAGTGGGGCGACGTCAAAGGGCGTGTGGGCTCCGATGACAAGATGACCTTCAAGGGCATCGGGTCCTACGCCCGCCCGTCCGCCCACGACATCTTTGGCTGCAGCTCTGGCCCGTTCGCTGGGTATCCCGCCGACAAGGCCGCTGCCATGGGCAATATCGGGGCACGCCTGGCCGCTGCTTTCAACCGGTCGACTTTGCTGTCTAATGGCCGGCAGCCTGAGGGCGAAGAAGTCGAGGCATACTACCAGAACGCTGAGACGAATCACTACTCGCGCGTTTGCCACGATGTGAGCCTCGAAGGTAGAGGGTATGCTTTCCCGTACGACGACGTGGGACCCTCCGAGGGCAAGGATCAGTCCGGGTGCTTGTTCGACTCGAATCCGAAGATTCTCACGGTCACGGTAGGTGGGGTGTAGCGGTGCGCGTGTCAGACCAGCGAGCGGATTGCGATCGCCTTTTTTTTTGTTGTTGTGGTTGTTTTTTTAGGATAACAATGTCAGACCGTATTTTGAGCTATTGTGCTACTTTGCCGTCCGATGATGTTTGCCTGGCAGGTTTCCATCTCAAAGGAGGGGCCACTGGGTAGGGGGAATCTTCATCGCCATCCCGGTTCCGAGGTATGTCTGCAATCGTGACACGTTTGTTGCCGTGGCCTAGGCAAGACGGCCAGGGACTCTCGGAGTGGGACAACGGCCAGCATACTACATTATCGGCGACAGCCGTATCATTCGACGGTGCCGTCAAGTGGCCTGGTCAACGCCTGGAGAAGAGTGGCGGCGTGGCGCCATCGGTTGGCAGTTACCGAAATTCTGCCCTCATGGCGCGTTGAGCTCTCGAATCAGCATCGCACGATCCATGCTTGCTGGAACCCGGCCTGACAAGCGGATTGATAGCACCAACTATATGTCAGTGGATTACAAGCGACCGCGCCATATCGGCATTCTTAGCCGTCCACGAGCATGGGAATCAGAAGGTCGGTGCGTGTCACGCTTCACCAGTTTTCAAAGTTGCCGAAACCGCCGCTCCTGGCCTTCTTCTTCGGCGGCTCGTCCCAGGTCTCAAGGGTGCCTTGTACCACTCCGCCATCTGGTTGTTGCTGTTGCAAGGACATATACTTCCCGACGCCGCCTTCGCCGGTCCCGCCAGCGGCAGTCCCATCGACGCGAAGCCTCTTGCCCGTCCACGTCGTGCGGTCATCCTCCGTGCCGCCGCTCAGCTTGATGGCCTCCTTGGCCTTCTCGGCTCGTTCACGCTCCAGCTTCTGTTTCTGGAACTCCTCGAAGGGATCTACGTAAACCACGACGTTCTTGATGACGATGTCGTTGATCGGGCGGTCTGAGCTGTCTGTCGCCGCGTTCTCGATCTTGGAGAGGATATCCAGCCCCCCGACCACCTTGCCGAAAATGGTGTGCTTGCGGTCCAAATGCTTGGCCGGGCGGTAGAGGATAAAGAATTGGCTTGAGTTCGTGTTCTTGCCCTTGTTGGCCATGCTCAATAAGCCGCGAGCGTCGTGCGTCAGCGGGCCCTCGAATTCGTCCTGGAAGTTCTTGCCCCAGATGCTCGTGCCACCTTTGCCCGTCCCCGTTGGATCACCGCCCTGAATCATAAAGTTGCGGATATTTCGGTGGAACGCCACTCCATTGTAGTAGCCCTTCTGCGCAAGCTTGATGAAGTTCCATACCGCACGAGGAGCAAACTCAGGGAACAGCTCGATGTTGAGCTCGCCGAGAGTTGTCTCGATGCGAACGTAGCCTGACGTCTTGACGCGCTTCGGCTTGAGCATGTATTCCTCGTCCGACAAGAGCGCGCGCTCGCCGCTCGTCTCTGGCGTCAGACCCGTGCTGGTGAAACTGGCAGCAGCGCGTCCGGTTGTATAGACGGCTGCGTTGGGCATCTGCTTCTTGTCTTTGATCATCGACACCCTGGGCGTAGCGACTCCTGGTTTGACAAGTGTACCACCATCTGCCGAACGATTCACATCGCGGCCGGCCTCGCGTTCCTTGCGGGCCTTTTCGACGGCCTGCTTCGCCCTGATGACCTTGTCGCCGATGCGACCTAGCGCGTCAACATTGACGTTGCCATTCTTGCGTTCCTCCTCCTCTTGCGCCTTTGTCAAGAGGGCCTCTTGACCGTCGTGCAGGTACTTGAACTGGCTCAGGTCGCGACTGGTAGCGTTCTGTGGATCCTGCAGCGTAATGATGTCGGCGCGGGTGAAACCCTCATCGTCCACGAGATCCTTCCAGTTCTTCGTCTTGATGTTCATCTTCTGTACTGTATCCCAGGCAAAAACGTTTGCGTAGGCGCCATGGCGGATGGCGACAATGTGCGTGTTGTCGGTAAAGACCTTGTAGGAGACAGGATCAATGAGGTCGCCGCGGCCGTCGCTGAAGCCAGGTGTGCGAGAGTCGGTCTCTGCATTGCGTGCAAAGTTGAGCTTGATGAGGTCCTTGGCGCTCAGCGGCTCGCCATCAACAGGGTTTGTATTGTGCTTCTGGAGCCACGAGTTGATGACCTCGATGTCGAATATGGTGCCGTTCTTGGTGCACACGGGGCTCTTGAAGGGCTGAAGGCTGGCGGCGCAGAAATTGAATGGCAGTCGTCGAAAAGAGGTACCGCCGGAGCGCGACTTGGCGCCGGCGGATGCCGAGTAGCTGTCGCCGCTGGACCACTCACTGTGAGTGATGTAGAGTTTGTCGGTTCCTTTGCCCATCGTCGTGTGCTTGGAGGGCCTCGGTAGGTGATTCAGATGTTGGTTCCGGGTTTGCAACGAACATCGGGGTTCAGCGGAATCCAGCCAGCAGGAGGAAGTCGAGGAAACTAACGAGTTGGAGTGCGTTGGACTCGTACTTTGGTACCTTAGCTCAGGGACCTACCTACCCAGGCAAGCCAGGCAGCCAGCCTTGCCAGTTACTAATTAACTGTACGGTGGGACCTGGAGCTTCCCGCGTCATCGCGCGGCATCAGGCTAGCTGGCCTACCAGGTGTCCTCGACCTCCACTTGCGCTGTGCCACAAGAGGTAATGTGGTAGGACTTGTAGCAGCCTGGTCTGGGTCTGGCTTCGTAACTCAAACTTCAACTCCATCCCCATCCCTTTCGGCAGGCCATCTCAGCGCAAAATCTCGGACCCTAACTCCCAATCCATCACTCGTCAGGTCGCCAATCGGCAATTGATTCTCGGGCGAACAACAACGCAATCCTGGGACGGTTTTACGGTCCATCACGTTCCCCTTCTGCCTCTCAACGCCACCACGCGCAGCCGTACGACAAGGCATGCTCTTCGCTATTGCAGGCATCCGATTAAGCTAGACAAGCTTACCCGTACACAACATCCCCTCGATACAAACCCATCATCTCAACACCGTTGTCGCGACTCGATACCCAGCTTCATCATGAAGTCATGGTTGCCCGGCCTCGTGATGGGCTTGTGCCTATGGACGGCCAATGCCATGGAGGTTAAGATAGTAGGTGCACCCTCTACCTGATGTGACCAGCCGGTGCATGCGTGCCCAAACAAGTGTAGCCTCGCGCAGGGCTCTGACTCGACTTTCTTTGCAGGACCAAACAGACGAGAATCGTCAACGATGCGCCGGAATGTACAGTCGTAACGCCTGGGGAGGACCTGTTGACCCCTACATCAACATCTTGTTTCCCGCAATCAAGAGTGATAAGGATTCCATTGTCAGCGTGGTCGTCTTCGAGTGGAAGGACGAGAACCTCATTGGCATCCGTGAGAACCCTGAATCGCCCAAGGTAAGACCTAAGTCCGGTAGATTTCGACTGGTGGCTTTTGTCTGATCTCGATGATAGAAAATTGGCATTTGCGAAGACAAGTGGGTGAAGAAGGGATACTGCAACGAGACCGACGTGGGAGAGTTTATCCTGGCTGAAGGCGCCACCGAGAAGTCCAAGAACCTCATTCAGACATATGCCGTCAACCTCAAGGACCCAGGCAAGCCTACAAAGTACATGATCACTCAGACAGGCTACTACTGCGTCTTGACCGATCGCTTTACCGCTCAAAACTACGAGGCTGTTGTCGAGTTCCGCAATGCTTACGGCGAGTTGCCAGCGACCCAAATCTCCAAGCTGCCGTTCTACGGTGGCGTCACAATCCTCTACGCCTTGGTCGCGGTGTTCTGGGGATTCCTTTACTACCAGCATCGCCATGACATTCGTAAGCCTCGTCTGGAGAGCGCCGTTTGAAGATGAATGCTGACCGCGTCTAGTGCCTGTGCAAAACTACATCACTGCGATCCTAATTTTCCTGGTCGTGGAAATGCTGATGACATGGGGTTTCTATGGTATGCGTGGCCTCATATCTTTCCCACGCCGCATCTCGCTCATACACAACAGATTATCTTAACCGGAACGGGTCCAATATTGGATCCAAGGTTCTCTTGGTCTTGGTGGCCATATTAAATGCCTTCCGCAACTCCTTCTCCTTCTTCCTGCTCCTCATCGTCTGCATGGGCTACGGTGTGGTCAAGCACACCCTCGGCCGGACCATGATCTGGGTGCGCTGGCTAGCCATCGCTCACTTTGTCTTCGGTCTCGTCTATGCAGTTACCAGTCTGCTGGTGACACCCGACGAAGCGGGTGAGTATTCATGGAGACTATCTTGTTGGTATCTTTGGGACGCCTGCTAATTATGATTCACCAGGCATCTTCGTTCTGCTCATCGTCCTTCCCTTGGCGAGCACGCTCACCGCGTTCTACGTTTGGACCCTCAACTCTCTGAACTTCACACTCAAAGATCTGCGAGAGCGCAAGCAGCACACCAAAGAGGCCATGTATAAGAAGCTGTGGTGGTGCATCCTCATAAGCATCTTCGTCATCTTCGGTTTCTTTTTCTTTAACAGCTTCTCGTTCGCCTCGGTCAACGATCCCGATTATGTGCCTTTCCACTGGAAGTCCCGCTGGTTTGTGCTCGATGGCTGGCTGAACCTGGTTTACTTTGCGGACGTCGCGTGGATCGCCTACGTCTGGCGACCTACTGCCAATAACCGCCGCTTCGCCATGAGTGACGAGATCGCTCAGGATGATGATGGTACCTTTACCATGGCTGACATCGGAGCGCCTGATGATTCGGACGATGAGGAGGCTCAGCTCGGCAAGGACACTCACTCTCCGCAGACACTGCAGGAGCAGCTCTACACTCAGCCTCGCTCCGCGTCACACAGCGGTCAAGCGGGTGCGTCCGTGGGCGGTTCTGCGCCGGCGCCGGCGCCGAGGAATCTCACACGTGAGTCCCTCGATGGCGAGACTATCTTCGCGGTTGGTGAGGATGGCGACAGATTCTCAGACGACTCGGATGAAGAGAACGCCAAGCTGGTCCATTCTGGGAAATGAGGGGTATCTGGGTATATGGCCTCGCTGTTAGCATGTACGAGTAGAAATTGCACTTCAGCGGCACCAATGATGAATGGGTTACAACTGAAGCGCCGACGTGAATTGGAGGCAGCATCTTGACACCATGCCACGGCGACCAATCTATGATTCCATGATTATACAATACATAGTATACAATACATAGTATACAATACATAGTATACAATACATAGTATACAATACATAGTATACAATACATAGTATACAATACATAGTATACAATACATAGTATACAATACATAGTATACAATACATAGTATACAATACATAGTATACAATACATAGTATACAATACATAGTATACAATACATAGTATACAATACATAGTATACAATACATAGTATACAATACATAGTATACAATACATAGTATGAATCAGACATCGCCGCCAAACCCAACAGGCCGCCTCTGCCCATCGTTCTCCGGCAAGATGGCCATGGCCTTGTAGACCTTACCCATGCCTCCAGGTCCTCTGTCCACCAGCCGGCGCCAGGACCTATCAATATCCTCAGCCCTCTCCTTCGACAGGCCAATCCGCTTGCTCAGCACCTCGGCTCTCTCTCTGATGCCCATTTGGCTGAGGAAACCCGCCTGCTCGACAGGGCCATGCACCTCGACACCGTAGCTCGCCTTAGTGACAGCCTCGGCGATGGCAGCAAAGTCGACGTCGGCGCTGAGATCGACGAGGCCTGGCTCGATAAAAGGATTGACGCGGCGGTGGCGGCGAATACCGCGCAGTGAGTTGACGGGGACGGTGTCCTCGGTGCCATAGTCGAGGATGAGGGCCGCGCCGGCGGGTCGCTTCCTCGGCGCCTCGGCGGGGCCGCCGATGCGGGCCGCGAGGTCGCCGGCGAACATGCTGGCGTCGGGACAGATCTCGACCACCGAGCCGGGGGTAGACTTGAGAGCACGGTAGCGAGGGGACGACTCGGGGACGTAGAGGGCGTGCTTCGTGGGGGCTACGGAGAGGGTGAGCTGGAACTCGGGGACGGGGTCCTTCTGTTCAGACTTGGGCGTGTTCAGGGTCGCGTGGGTCGCGTCTGGGGGCGTAGGCGAGACGACGAGCTCGCGCCATTCGAAGGCCGGGGGAGGGGTGGCTTCCATGGTGGGAGGCTTCGACGGTCGAGATGGTGATTCCTCACGGGGGGGGGTTGAAGCCGGATTGGGCGGGGGAGGGGGGGCTTTCTTCGCGCTCTGAAAAGCATGGATGGGCAATGCGTCGAAGAACTCGTGAGCAACCATGAGAGGCATTCGATCTTGCCCTTCAGGAATGGCCTTGATGGCGTCGGTCCAGACGATGGGGATGTTGCCGTACTTGGATGCGCTGTGGTGACCGATCTCAGACTCGGTCATGGGCGCATCTGGCCCACAGAGGATATTCTTCTGCGCCTCCCGTAGTGTCGGGCTTGCTTCCACCATGTATATAGCTTCGATGCTGCCAGAAAATTCTCTGAAGTTCTGGATCGTCCGCAGTATGTCGTCCATCAGCGTTCCTCGGCCCGGCCCAAGCTCGATCAACTCGACGCCCTTCTTCGGCTTGCCCTGGCTCATCCACTCAGTGACGAACCAGATGCCCACGAGCTCACCAAATATCTGTGAGATTTCCGGTGACGTCACAAAGTCGCCTTTGATTCCAAATTGATCTCTTCCCTCTTCAATGAGGCCGGTGTAGTATCCGCCAACGTCGCCCGTCATGCACATTCGCATGTAGCTTGCTAGGGGGACGGGACCAGTGATCTGGAACGTTGGGTCAGCCATAGAAACCTGGAAAAGGGAGGCAAGTTTGGCTTTCACGCACAGCAATGGCATCCGCAAGTTGTTTCGCCAGCGGGGTCGTCCATTTCCTCTCCTCAATCTCGTTATGGCGATGGCATACGCTGCAAGACAGCTTCCGTGCTGCTCGTGGAGGGCACAAAGCTAGGTGTGGTCGGTGGACACGCTGCAAGGCCCTGAAGGCAGCCTTGGACGCGAAGCTGCGCATAGTACAAGTGGCCATGCTGACACCAGCTATGGAGGCGATCGGTATGCGTCTGCAGTCGTAGTTATAATGGCAATCCGAGGCGGAGAGGTTTGCACCAACTGCATCATCGCAAAACATCGAGAATAGCGATCCAAGCTACCCTGGTGCGATAAGATAAGCAATTGAGCCAAGTCCGACATGAGACTTGCCCAACCACGGCCTTGCAAACGACAATTTCATGTAGCGCTTTCCACTTTATGACGATACGAACCCCTACGCCAAGCCCTCAGAGGTCATTCCAACAAACTGTCACACCGGTGGCCGAAATTCTATAACAATGGCTGGCAGGTGGGCCGACACCGAAGAAGACGCCGCGTTCGAAGCGAAGCGCAAGCAAGAGAAGGAAGACAAGAAGCGCCAGAAGGCGCGAAAGACCGAGCAGCAACGCAGGAACGAGGTAGAACAGCGGGCACAAATAGTAGCCTCGCAGACCACAGGCGCAGAAAAAGGCGACCGGCCCTCGAAGAGGCAGAAAACAACCCCAGAACGCTACACGGATGGAAGAGGCTCGGATGGAAAGGCTAAGCTCTTGAGGTTCCCGTCGCGCTCCTGGGGCAAGTGCCGCAGTGTTGAAAATTACGACAAACTTAACGATATCGAGGAAGGTACCTACGGCTGGGTCTCAAGAGCTAAAGACGCTACCACGGGCCAGGTCGTCGCGCTGAAAAGGTTGAAGCTCGAGCCAACAGACCGCAACGGACTGCCAGTGACAGGTCTTCGCGAGATTCAAATCTTACGGGACTGCGAGCATAGGAATATTGTGAACCTCGAAGAGGTCGTAGTGGGCGACGATACGTCCAAGATTGAGCAGTACGATTGTCATCCCTACCATATTCGTCTACCCAGCTGACGCATGTTCGAAACAGCATATTCCTGGTCCTAGAGTTCGTCGAGCATGACCTTAAGAGCATACTTGAGGAAATGCCCGAGCCTTTCCTCCTCTCCGAAGTCAAACGCCTTCTACTCCAGCTCACATCAGGCATCGCCTACCTTCACGACAATTGGATTCTCCACCGCGATCTCAAGACCTCCAACCTCCTCCTCAACAATCGAGGCCAGCTCAAGATCGCCGATTTCGGCATGGCCCGCTATGTCGGCGACCCGCCACCCAAGCTGACGCAGCTTGTTGTGACCCTTTGGTATCGCGCCCCTGAGCTCCTTCTCGGTGCCCAGATCTACGACTGGTCCGTCGATATGTGGAGCGTCGGCTGCATCATGGGCGAGTTGCTGACCCGCGAGCCCCTCCTGCAGGGCAGCAACGAAGTTGACCAGGTCACCAAAATCTTTGAGCTCTGCGGCGTTCCGACCCAAGACTCGTGGCCCACGTTCCGCAGCCTGCCCAACGCCCGAGCGCTTCGCCTGCCCAAGACATCGCTCGTCACAGGCTCCGTCATCCGCGCCAAGTTCACCTCGCTGACCAATGCCGGCTGCGGCCTGCTCAATGACCTGCTCGCCCTCGACCCGGACAAGCGGCCCTCGGCCAAGGACATGCTGAAGCATAAGTACTTCAGTGAAGACCCAAAGCCCAAGCAGGAGAGCATGTTCCCAACCTTCCCTAGCAAGGCTGGTCAGGAGCGGAGGAGGCGTCACGAACCCAACGCCCCAGGGCGCGGCCAGCAAGCAGCTGATCTCAAAGAGGCCGATTTTAGTGGCATCTTCCACGGCAGAGACAAGGAAGAGCGCGGCGGTGGCTTCCAATTACGCATGGTGTGAGAGATGGAGACACGTGAGCTGGTGAGAAGGACCGAAAAATGATATCTACGCCGACATTATATATCCATTACCCAAATTGATGATGATGAAGCTTAACTCCGTAGAGACCACCCCGGTGTGGCCAACGCCGCCCAGATAAAGCCACCAGTACCAACCAATCCAAGCTACCCGGTTCGCGTAAATCGCTTGACAAGAGGATCAGAAACAAACCGTTGCCCACCCCCCCCCCCCACACCCCCCCAGATTAACATGGCGGAACATGAAGGGAGACGATGCACTCTCTAAATAAGAGTGCCTGACACGAACCAGGTGAAGCTCGCTACGGTCGCGACGCTCATGGTCAGGGCGAAGCCAAAGGCCTTGCTGTCGAAGCCGGAAACGCCGGCGTTGCAAGTCGGACAGGTCCATCCATCCTTCAGGTCTTCGTAGCTGTTGGGGAGGTAAATGTCGAAAGTGAAGCCATCGTAGGGAGCCAGGTAGCCGGGTCGGGCCGTGGCCTCGGGGCCCTCTTCAGCATCATAGACGACCAGTGTGTATTCACCGTTCGAAAGAGCCATTTCCGCACCAGCCGTCGCGAAGTCCTTGGTTTCCCAAATGACGGAGTTGCCTTTGGTCGCGTATGTCATGTTCTGGGTGACAGTCCAGACGTTATTTCCCAGGGCCATGCTGATTAGCACATCGACGGCGGTAGGCTGCGCCTGAACATCGGTGTAGTTCCAGCCCAAGGTGATATCATTGCCAGCCTTGTACAGCTTAAGTGCTGGGTCGGTGGGGGCCGGGGTCGTCATCTCGATACCGCCGGCTGCCGCAAGGTCATCGATCGACGTGGTGCGCGTCGAGGACCTAGTGTTCGTTCCAGTCGGAATCTCGGCGGTATTCAGGCCACCGCCCCTACGACCGGTGGTCGTGGCGGTCTCCTCTGCGGAGCCAGACCTGGTGTTGCGGCTGGAAGTCGTTGTTCGAGGTGCTTCAGTCGTCTCGGCGGCAGAGGCTTCAGCAGAGGCTGTGAGGCAGTGTTAGCGTTTCCATCGCCCATGTGAAGGTCGGATTGTCCGAAGCATACCAGATTCGGCGGCCGTGGTTGACTCATCATCGTTCTGACGCACAATGAGGGCATCAACCTCGGGGAGCCACTTAGGCCAGGCGGAAGCGAGAGGCGTCAGAGCCGCGAGGCAGATGGCGAGGGATGTGGTAGCCTTCATGGTGGTGTTTGTGGTGATGGATCGGACGGTCTCAACAATTCACACAATTCGGGGCCAAGTCGACTCGAAAGCAAAGGTTTATAGTCTCGCAGTCTGTCGAATGAAGATAGGCAGGAGGACGGTCTTCCAGGTGCGAGTGTTTGAGGGCGTGTTTTGGTCGAACCCCTTTTTAGTCAACGAGAGTGGGAATTGCAGCGAATGAGTTCCAAATGGGATTACGTGATGTGGGTTCTGAAATATGAAGGTAGAAAAAGAAGAAAAGGTGAACGATTGTGTGAAGTGAGTGTGGAAAAGCAATACTGCCTTGCTGGTGATGGTGGTATCAGAGAGGATGGTTCGAGGGAGGATGCAAGAGTTGTACAGGCAAAGGCTAAGGTGATGTGGTGACCCAGTGCCCACCAGGACCCAGGACGAGGAGAGACTTTTCGGGTGCAGGGGGGTTGTTTGGGGGGTGCCCCACAGCCGCAGCTCGTACTCAAGCATCCAGACAGCACGGCGTGATCCGATCGTCACCTGGGTGACCCTGGTTAGCCTTGCTCTCCGGCACCTACTTACGCTATCGGGTGTAGCGCCCTCCAATGCATCGTATTCCATCTTGTTGAGTCTTGCATTTTCGCCCACTCTCCTTTTTGTCCCTTCCCAGACTTGCCAGGTGAGGGCCCAAAGAAAAAGAAAGAAAAAAGGGCCAACCATATGATGGAGTACCTCAGTTTACCAGTAAAGTACCTAGCCACACTGCACTATCACACATAGTAAGCGCTGCTACCTTACGGTAGCAGCTTGTTTCCGGCGGGCGGTGGGGTAGGTATATTTTGCCACCCTCCTGCCACCTCCCAATTCTACCTTTTCAACTCCCGGCCGCTGATAAGCAGGAGGTGATGCGACTTCCGGCTATGTTGTGGGGAGGTCCGCTATTAATAGGACTTTCCGGCTGTCAGTGACAATGAAGCGATTCCGCGTCGACTTGTCGGGAATAACCTATCGTGCTGACCACAACACTCCTTTGGCATAGACCATGGCTTGGCCAACATTCGAATTGCCCATCGATCTAGGTGTATATGTTGTTAAATTGCTTGCTTCCCGCGGAACCTGACTGGCAGTTTGAGATGGCCAGTCTCTCATAGGTAAAGCGATGCAAGCCTCCTCGGCCTGTCTGCTTGATACAGCCACCCTGCCGTTCTACCGTGAATACTGTCTACCTACAATGTGTTTCTTGCACAGTTCTTGCCTCTGCATCGAGTGACCAGACTGGATCTACGTGGCGTCCTCTACTCCAACATCGACCCGCGCCTCGTCACCGATCCGAACGGACCAGCCCAGAATTTACAGCGGCACGCAACGTCAACGGGCAAGACCTTGGGTAACCGGTAGCATTTATTGCTACTCGAACCGACAAACTGACTATTGTGACGTGTAGAAAACCTGCTGATGAAAGTATCATTCCACACTAATCTCACCATCACCATTCGCCTAAACAGCCATGTGGGCTGATCCGTAAGGAGTAAGGGCAGACGCGCCATCGTCATCCGTATCCTCACCACTCGTGTCACCCGGCTCCAGCATCTTGAAGCGATTGGCCATGGGATTGAGGGCCATTTTGCGTGGAGCAACAGCCCGACCGCGGATCTTCGGGACGGCGAGGGTCTCGAGCGGTGCCGCACATGCGTCAGTATCCCAGTCAATCCTGGATCCTTTATACTTGCTGCAACACAGTTAATATCGAGCAGGCTTCGTATCTTGTTCCTCATGGTACACTCACAAACGACTCATCATGCAGTTCCGGGCAAAGATAGCATTGTTCACCGAGTTGGTCTGGATGAAGCAGCTCCCGCCAACGAAGGTTATCCGAACGACTACAAGATTGTGTATATGCTCGAGATCGTCACGAATACTCTCTGCCGTGAGCTTGGGGCTGCAGCGTCGTATAACCAGGTTGCGCGTTGCTCCATTGGCAACTTTGTGACCAATGTGGCCAGCAAGGACGAATTGGCGGTCACTCCATTTAATGCTCACCTAGATACACGGTATTAGCCTGCGTGACATCACACGATATCGGTCTTCTCCAAGCTAAAACTTACCCTTCTTTGCCGGATGTACAGATCATGCCGACGTGCATGGTCAAAGAAAGCTCGGGCGCTTTCCGCATCCAAGAAGGAGACCTGGACTGAACGATCATGGCTCTTTAAAAACACCTCGAGTAGCATGCCACCTCGCACTGCATCGGTAATGTCGCCATGCGTCGTTGCCTCTGCCAGATCGTACAACACAACTGTCCGTGTTGCCATTCTTTCGTACGGTGGGCGAGGCGGCCGTTCCAGGCTGGCAGCAGCGGTGAGCGGGGCATCTTCCAGTATAACATTTGTTGCCACTGGAGTCACGTTCTCAACCACTCGGAACTGCCCAACGGTATGAACGGCTTCCTCCACAGTCTCGGCCTTTCTGGCTGCACCCATCGAGTGGTATTGCTGCTGCGTTCTGCGATGTCCTTTCTGTTCGGAAGAGCCACCATGCTGGCCAAGGCAATCCAGATCATAGTGTCCGACGCAACTTTGGCGTTGGTCATCGAACTCAGCGAAAGATGTACAGTTGTCTGTGGATGCTGAGGTCCCTTGCTTGCGCATTGACTCGTCACTACTTAGGAGCTACAGCAGCGAGATAGGCAGTGTTAGATAGTCAGCAGCGCGCTTTTTCTTGTTGACAACTTACGGCGATTGTGGATTCGGTAACGCCACCATTGATGAGGTTATGGCGCAGGTTGGCTCGAAATTGTGTCAGCAGGCGATCACAAGGACGATCTCGTCACCAGCTACTACAGAACAACACACCATGGTAGCGATAGACATCTTTGAGATTGTCGTACTCGGACTTCAGAACAAGTATTGTGCTGTCGGCGATGGACAAGTTGCGCAAGTCGGGGACCATGCGAGCCTCGGATCCAGAGTTCTAAGATGCACTGGGATCAGTCGAACCTTCGTGAAAATAGAAGGGGCCCGCGTACGAAATTGGACCTGTGAAATCCAGAGGTTGTTAGCTCCAAGCATTTGTAATATGGCACAACCAGGGTAACAGCGGGCCGGGCAGCTAAGCCGTGTGGAGGATGGGAGTCTGATACACGCTGGA
Organism: Verticillium nubilum; assembly: GCA_002851675.1. NCBI lineage: Eukaryota > Fungi > Ascomycota > Sordariomycetes > Glomerellales > Plectosphaerellaceae > Verticillium > Verticillium nubilum. Next base: position 125,454 of record NMXI01000017.1, read on the forward strand.
TCTGGTGGGTGAGATAACTGACCTGCGAACCAGTGTATCAAAATACTCACGACTGATCGTGACAGATGCGGGAGACTCCATAAGTGCCGTATGGTCCTCGCAGGGATAAACGCCGTCGACGAGACTCCAGGTTGTGATGATAGGTAGTTGGAGATGAGATCGTTTGGATGAAGGTTCCACTCTTCAGAGGTGCCAAGTAAGGAAGGCAGTAAAACATCAGGGCCTTGGTAGGACCCGGGCTAGGTACGTCAAAGTACATATGTTCTGGTGCACGAACAGTGTTCTGGCAGGCACACTCTGATGGCAGGTGGGCTTTTTTGGAGCCTTCCCCAGACGTAACGAAGGCGCGCCTGCCTAGAAGCTTTCTGCAATCTGGGGTGGCCATGGAATCACTTCCATCGAGGTGACATTAGGTCACAGACGAATCCAATATCTGATAGCAAGTGGGCATTCGCTAACACGAACTTCAGCGGCGTGGCCTGGATACCAAGTGTCATAGGAATCCTGCTTCGTCCTGAAGGTTGTAAGGAAGTTTAAGCCTGATAGGCGCCCACCCAATGACCAATGCCGTCATCGTCATGTAAATACAATCGCCCAGGCATCATTTGTTCCCCATTCATAGCCTGTTCTCCAGATTCCCGTGCCCTTCCACCGCTCACAGCGAGAGCAAACGAATGTTATTGAATACCTGCTGGCGTCTTGCCGGTCCCATGACTTCACTGTCGCCACATCTGAAATACAAGCGTCCTCACGCCGGTTCCTCGACAACTGTTCGTCTGGACAGCGTCCGTCTACCTTGCAACCCATTTAATTGTTGTTGTTAGTAGCTGAAGCTAGGTAGCTGAGCAAGAAATTCCGGTCCGCAGGTGAGATGGGTGTCTGGCTACCCCGTCGAGATTCGGCCATGGCCTCTTGTGCCATTTGCCCTAGCAATGGCAGTCCTCTGCCGGATGCAGACCCTGATCTCGATGTCGGCTCAAGCACTGCTAAATCTTGACCTGTACTCGTAGATTCTGGCGCGGCCGGGCCATCAGACGGAGGCTTGCCGAAAAGCGAAAGCAGTTTGTGTCTCTGTTCATGAGACATGGACTCCTTGCCCTGCAGTCCCGCGGGCGTGGGGAGAGAAGACGTTGCTGGTGGGCTGGCAAGACTCGAGGGCTTGTCTTGCCCAACGGCATGGTGAGCTGCCAATGTCGCACTGCCGGGAACTTGATTTGGTACCGATGGCCGACCCATGATCTCCGGGCGTTTGAGGATTGTGAAGGGAGGTGTAGATTTTGCTGCGCTGCTTGTGTGAGCATAGCTAAGATGTGAAGGATCTGCACGTGTACTGTGATGTGCTGGTGGACCCTGGCTCGCCGCCTGCATTGCTGATTGAAAGGGAAGCAGCTGGACGCCAATGCCAGGATGCCCAGGTCCATGCGCGTCCTTCGGACCGCCTGTGATTGTATGTGTCGTTCTCGACTCTCCAATTACGCTAGCCTTTTCCGTATTGGGAGAAATGCTCGCCTCTGGCTTCTTGAACATCTGTAACAGCGTAGACCGATGCTGCTCAGTGCCCGTGCTGCTACGACCTGCGCCACTCTGAAGTGACGGAGGAGCTTCCTGTTGCCAAAAGGGCGGCGAAGAATGGTACTGCACTTGGGCGTTACTACCGGATCGGTGTACTTGTCTCTGCCCTGTTACGCTTGCAATGCTCTGAGACTGCGGGCCGTCGCCACCTACGGTTAGGTTGGGAGACCTGGCGCCGGACTTGAGAACATCGAGCAGTGCCATTGAGTGGTTGCTAAGCTGTGTAGGGGGCTGTTTGGGAGTTGGCATCAGATTCTGAGGGAACGGTGCAAGCGCCCCTGGATGCGAGTATTCTTGGGGTGCGACATTGGGCTGACCCGACACCTCTCTTTCTAGGATATTTGTCATCGAGAGGCTGTGACTGCCCAAAGCCACTTGTGGTGGAGGAGCAGTGAGGTTGTGGACAGGCTGTCGAAAGTAAGCTTGTCCGGGCCCGGGCTGAACCAACCGTTGGTGACGGAGAGGGTACGGGTTACGCGAATTTGCTTCAATTGCAGTTTGTGGGGTGACTTGATGGTTTGGAACATGAGCCGTAGGTTGAAGGTGGTGTAGCTCATGCGGCCTTGGAGGCTGGTTTGGAGCATTGTGTACGTAGTCGGTGGGAGTGTCGCGTTGCACCTGTACTGCCACACCGCTAGTATGGACCTGGCTGTTTGCCTGGAGGATAGCGAGGAGAGATGCCCCTTTGTCTCGGGTTACTTCGGGAGGGGACGGTATCTGAAGTCCTTGTGTGTTTGGCTGAACTTTGAGCAAGCGTTGAAGCTCCTTGGTTGCTCCTTCGAGAGTGTCCAAGGCAGGGGTATGCTCGATCACGGCCGGTGCAGGCTCTGTGCGTGCCCAAGCATCGTCCTCGGTGACTGGCTCGTCGTAGAGGTTTTGAGGCTGGAAGTGGACCTGTTGGGTGTTCTTTGCGTTGTCTCGCTTTTTCTGCTGCACAACCCACTTCTTCAAGGGAACCAGGAAGGGAGCGACCATGTAGAATTTATTGGCGTTAGCAGCAGCGACTGCAGCGGCTGCATCGTTGTGATTGTTTCCTTTCTTCCGGAAGGCAGGGAGCTCGGAGAGATTGTACCATGAGATTTTGCTGATTTCCTTCCTCGTACGAGGCGCGAAGTGCGTGTCCATGGGAACATCCCGGAAGACATAGAGCCTCATTTGCTGCTCTCTCATAGTGATCTCTATGTGCTTGACCTCCCTATTAGGGGGCACCAGGCCGGCGGTGTGGAGATCATAGCCCGTCTCCTCGTAAACCTCGCGAATGGCGCATTCCAGGTCGTCTTCGTCTTTGTTGATTTTGCCGCGGGGAAAGCTCCAATTGGCCCCCTTTTTCCAGCCTTTGACAAGAACAGTGGAATCCATAGCCTCGTTGAGAAGAATCGCACCTCGTACGGGCACTCTGGTTTTGTACTGCAGGAACTCTTCAAAGGCACGCGTATGGTTTTCTACGGAGAAGGGCGCTAGAAGAGGGCAATGCTGGAATATTCTCAAGCTAAAGTTTCGGAGGGTCATAGAAGGCAGTGTCGGGTCGAGTGGACGGACGAAATCTTCGTAAAACCATTGGGCTTCTTCGATTTGGAAGCATATCCGTGCCACCGAGGAGAGATCCTCCTCAGGGAGATTGATAATGAAGCGGACACATAAGTCGTCCAGCCCTGAATCCCAATCAATAGGAGCGTTTGGAGCTTTTCCAAGCCTCAGAGTACTTACAATCTTCTAATTGCATCTTGTAGCCGGCCATCGTTGGAATGATGTCAGGCTCATATCCGGGCTATAGTCGTCGGGGCGAAATTGATGGGATCGGGCCGCGAGGCTTAAGAGTTTGGTGTGTTCTTCCGTAAAGGAGTATTGAGCTGTAGGCGCATGGTAGCCGACAGGCGGAGGTGTCGTGTTTGGCGTCCCACGACGACCGAGGCGCAAAACACGAATAGCACAATAGCGGTTTCGTCGCGCGAACGACAGTGACTCGACCGGGGTAGAGGAACGGCGTTGGATAAGAAGCCTTGAGAAAGTATGCGATGACGACAATTGCGAAGGGCAGCAAGGTCAGTCAGACCAACTGATGTAAGGTACCTTACTGTGATGGACCGCGTTGCCGACGTTGGGTAGGTAGTGGGAAGAAGAGCGAGGCAGAATACGCAACCAGACGAGAAGGTCCGTGCTGGACAGGCTGGTAGCTCTCGACATGACTGGGACGAACCTACGTACCTGAGGTACCGTACCTTGCCTACAGATGTGACGGGAGGCTGTAGTTGGCTGGTAAGACCCACCACCCCCCAACCGAACACCCCCCCAACCGAACACCCAAATTAACGAGAAACGAGCAGTGAAAAACAATAGATAAGTTCAATTGCTCGCTATAACAGGCTTAAATTAATAAGAATTCCGAGTACTAGGACTCGAATTCGGCTTCCTGATCCTTTAAAGCCGTCGTAGAAGGTGTTACGATTTATTTTACTCGAGTTTGAGCCGCCTGAATAGCCTTAATATTAGTAAACCGCTCGTTCGGATTTAACGCTACCTTAAGCTTCTTATAGGGCTTATATACCTCTAATTAAGCGCTTAATAAAGCGATCTAAGTGCTCGCCTTTACTAGTTCGATATCCTTTAAGTCGATATACTTCCTAGCCTTTAAGAATAAGCGCCGCGTAGCCCGTACTACTAACCTAGGCGTTACGCGTCGATGAGATAGTAAAAAATAGCCTTTCTAGAGATCGCTCGAGCTCCTCGGTATTACCGTAGTAAAGTTAGTATAACTGCGAGCCTTCTAAGGCGTTTTCGGGGTCTTTAGATAGCCCTCGTCTATTATCTAAGAGCTTAAAAGTAGCTTCCGAAGACTTATAGGCTATAGGCCCGTTATACGCTACCTACTACGTATATTACTCTTCGTAATAGCGTCTCTTTAAGCCTTCTAATAGTAGTAGAGGAAATTGCGTTTACTAATCGGCGAGCTATTAAGTAGATAAACTATAGCCTTAAGATACCTACGATAAGCTACTTTTAAGGGGCCGAATATCGATAGGTTAAGAGGCTACGTAATATAGCTAGAATAAATAGGAAGTAGAAGAAGAAAGATATCCGCCTAATAGTAGGTCTAAAGAAACTCGTCTAAAACGTAGCTCCCGTAGCTATCTATTATAAGGAGGCGAGGAGCCTATAGTTCGTCGGCCTTTACTTATATAAGTAGAATAAAGATATCCCGAAGCTACTCGAGGCCTATAGCGTTACTCGTCTATCTATTCGCCGTTACCGTAAATCTCTAGTCCTTAAAGCTATTAAGGGCCTCTAGAAACTATTACTATTAAACCGTTTTACCCCTAAAAATAACGAGGGGAGGGAGGGCCTCGCCTTCTATAGATACGTACTCGACGATAGTAGTCTACGCGCGTAATTCTACCGTTTAAACGTAGATTTATGCTTCTTAGAGCTACCGAGAACGAGGCCGTTAATACCTAGACCCTCTATAATACCTATCTTATCTATATTCTATCTTAGGGCCAGGGGGATAGCCTTAAGGTTAGGGCGGGCGAGAATAGTAAAGAAATCCTTAAGTACTTAAGCCGTAACTCCCTTAAGGCGGTTTCTTTCGATCCTCTTACCTACTAGGGTCTTAATAGAAGGGTTCCGCTTAAGAAAAGCGCTTATCTAATACGTTCCGAGCGGTAATATATCGCCTTATACTAATAGAATTCGCTAAACGAAATTACGTACTTAATTATACGAGGGGGCGAAGCCTAGGGCGCCCTATTCTACGATCTAACGGGCGAGATAGGCTTCTTAGGCCCTCGAGAGTCTCTGGGTATCTTCCCTAGTAATTAAGCGCTCTATAGTACTATTAAGCCTGCCGTAAAGCGTTAATATAGGTACGTTCTAGTCGCGCGCAGCTTTGCGCCTAGCTATACCTCGCCTTACTAAGGCTATAGCGTTTAATACGTTATCTTCCGTGTATCTCTTTATTCTGAATCTAATAGTATAGTCAGCTAGGCTGTGCGATAAGATTTAGGGGAGATATCGTAAAAAACCTATTATTAGGGGACCGCGTTTTTAGTATTGAAAGTGGACAATTTTAGTGTTCGGTTGGGGGGGTGTTCGGTTGGGGGGTGGTGGGTCTTATAACCTAGTCCTCATGGCGAAAGCCGGACTTGGAGGAGGAACGCTAGGTAGATACCTTACCTAAGGTAGGTACGCGGAGGCAGGTAGCTAACCTATATTAGGTAAGCATGACTGGCTACTTTGATGTGGCTGTACTCTCAACAATTGTGGCGAGGCCTCCCGCTTGTCTAACAAGTCGAGATACCTGGCTTGGCGGGAGCAGCACTGAGTTTGGGTTGCAGGCCGCTTGGCACCCCCTGTAACTATGGTATGACATCATTATCGTGGTCTGTCCTAGCACCCAAAACAGGAATAAGTGAATGATTATCGACAAGGGCGAGAGACAACTTCTACAAAAGCGAATGCCGAGCCTCCGATACGTAGCTATATCCCAGATTTTGAACTCTTTCCTTCGACTTCGAGTACTCGTGCACTTTCATCAATCACTTGTTCAATTGAATGCGAACAATTTTGCATCACACAGACAGTCCAACAACAAGCAAGCCTGTGTGAAACATTACGCATTGCGAATCAACCGCCAACGCGGCACTGCCTCAAACCCGCACCGCGCATTGAGGGTCCAGACCCATCAAACCATTCAGTGGCGCTTCGACTTGCGATACATAAGGAGTCGCTCGACGCATTTGAGTGTCCGGCAGGCATTTCTTCCTATCCTCCCAAAGGACGACCGCCAACGTACACCATTGAGCAGTCATGGCTAGTCTAGTCGCAAAGTTCATCACCAAAAAGATACTCAAGGAGAGGGTGCAGAACAATTTCGGCACTGAGGTTTGTTGCTCATAGCCTTGGTGTCTTGTCATCACTGGGTAATGAGATTGTAGGACCCCTACTTCGAGACCGTCCCCGCCACACGTCTAGATGGAAAGCCCACGGATAAGGTCAAGAAACGACCCAAAGCTCTCCCACCTGGCGTGTCCAAGCACGATGGCAAAGTCCTCACCAAAGTCAAAAGGAGGGCCTGGCGCCTCGACATGTGCTTGTTCAGCCTTTGCGGTGTACGCTTCGGCTGGGGCAGCGCCATTGGTCTTATACCAGCGTACGTATCACACACACTCGCATGTGAGGATGCACCCCGCTTACTCTCTAAACCTAGAATTGGCGACGCCATTGATGCTTTGATGGCCCTCATGGTCTTCCGCACCTGCTGTAAGGTAGAGGGCGGTCTACCCCAGGGTCTCAAGGCGAAGATGATGTTCAATATCGTCGTCGACTTCGCGCTCGGTCTTGTACCCTTCGTTGGCGACATTGCCGATGCCGCATTCAGATGCAATACAAAGAACGCGGTTCTCCTGGAATCACATCTGAGGGAAAAGGGAAAGAAGAATCTCAGACAGAGCGGAGTCCCGATTCCAGACATAGATCCCAGCGACAGCGTCATTTTCGACCAACGGAGGAGAGAAGATCACGATTCTGACGGCTCAAACTACGCGGATCGCCAACCCCAGCGTAACGGTACCATGTCATCAAGGCCGGATGGCACTCGCCGCAGCGATCGTATGAACGCTGAGGACGTTAATGGCAGGTCTAACAATCGCCGTGCCGATCGCACCGCAGAGCCCGCAGTCCCCGCAAATGCCAAGGTTCGCGACATGGGTCGATCTGGCTGGTTCAATTTCGGTCGGAGCAGGGCGACGGACCTGGAGGCTGGTAGAGAAGCCTTTGCCAACGAGCCTGCTGTTCCTTCGCGCCACCAGTCTAGGAGGGAACGGCGTGGCGAGATATAAGAGACCAATGAGGAAATGAGCAAGAACAAGGTCAGATCATCCCAGACCCATGACTTCAGTCACAGCAAGAAAGTGGCGATGATATAATTTTGGTTCAAGCATGGCGTTCGTCGGGGTTGCAACTTGGTTGATATTAGGTCGTTGTGCGATGTTTGTCGGCTGGTTCTGGATCTGTCTGCACGGTGTCAAGTTGTAGCATATCATTCATGTCTCCGTCTGTACTCGGAGCTGTATCATATCTTCCCTTTGACTTCCATTGATGATAAATTGTTGACGAAATATTCACGTTGGGCAGGCGATACGTCCAGACGACGAATTGGCAGCATGGTCCCCGGTGCACCGAGCAAATCTCTGCCTGAATTGATGAGCGAGCTCCTCGGCCGAAGACGCGTCGCGCTCCGGGTTCATGTGTTGGCCGGTATTACATCAGCCCTGGGACTGCTTACTTAATGATCAGCAAGGGGAGTCCGTAGCGCACAGCTGCGGACGGGCCTTGGTTGGTTGCCTGAATACCGTCGCGCTGCGCATATCCTACCTTATCAGATCTAGATCCCAGTTGACTCGGGCCAGGCTCCTCATCCCCACCATGACGGAATGTTGACTGAGCTGGCCGGGAAACGTACCTTGCCCTCCATCCTGTTGGCCCGGCTGCGTTGTTTGTTGCGCGGATTGGGTCACGATAAAGTAATCCAGAGGTTGAAGAAGAGGAAAGAGCGTGGAATGATCCAATTCGAGAAAAGAGCCAATTCGAGTTGCTGGCTGCCTCTTGTAAAAAATTATATGAAATGCCAATCCATGTCAGAGCCCAGGTCTGGGCAGTTCTGTGAGACGCTCTTTACGCGTCGAGCGCGAAAAGCCTTCCACTCTTGCTTCACTAGCCTGGCTGACTGGGGTCCTGCCGTGGACCCAAGCGCGTTGGCTGGACAGAACACGGAGTGGGTCACACAGGGATTCCAACACGCCCAAAGGGGGCTGGTGCGGGATCGGTGCACCCAAAAACACGCTTAGGACGCGTCTCGACTACACGTGATGGCGTACCACTTTGTCCTACAAAAAGGCCGGACACCAGGACACCACCAGTAGCCTTTCGTTCTGCTGCTCCTCACAACACCACAGCACTCTGGATCTCCTCCACCACCACCAATTGACAAGACCTTCTCCTGTCACCCCCCATACCGACCGCCGTTTCATTCCTGCCCGCAGCACCCCCAAGCACGCGTCTCACCATGTCTGTCGAGATCACTCCCTCGAAGCAGGTACGTCGCGTCATCCATTGTGACCCCATGCGCTGTAGAGAGGTCTAGCTAACATAATTCAACACAGGTTGCTTCTGCCATCGACTCATTCAACATCGACTCGCCCGTGAAGAAGCTTGACTTCAACCCCGCCAACAAGGAGAACCACGATGGATCTGACATCGACTTCCTCGTCAAGCCCGTGGACGAACAGACCAAGCCTATTGCCGTTGAGGCCAAGAGGGAACAGGAAGACAAGGCTGTCGTGGCTCCTGGCATCAAGGACTTCGAGGCCGACGAGCCATTGCTCAGGGAAAACGGCCAACGCTTCGTTCTGTTTCCCATCAAGTATCATGAGGTACGTGCGCGACGCGTCAAAACGCGTTAAGTGGCTTCCAGTTGTCGCGTCTCATGCTCACCACAATTCGTCGTCAGATCTGGCAAATGTACAAGAAAGCCGAGGCTTCTTTCTGGACCGCGGAGGAGATTGACCTGTCTAAAGATCTCCACGACTGGAACAACAAGATCAACGACGATGAGAAGTATTTCATCTCGCACATCCTTGCCTTCTTCGCTGCGTCCGACGGTATCGTCAACGAAAATCTCGTCGAGCGCTTCAGCGCTGAGGTACAGGTGCCTGAGGCTCGCTGCTTCTACGGCTTCCAGATTATGATGGAGAACATTCACTCCGAGACCTACTCCCTCCTCATCGACACCTACATCAAGGAGCCCGCCCAGAGGACATACCTCTTCAATGCCATCGACACGAGTATGTCACTGTCCACATTGATTACTCGGAACTCAAAAGCTAATCTTCGACCACAGTTCCCTGCATCCGTAAGAAGGCTGACTGGGCTCTGACCTGGATCACGGATAAGAAGTCCACATTCGCCACCCGCCTCGTTGCCTTCGCCGTCGTTGAAGGAATCTTCTTCAGCGGTGCTTTCGCCTCCATCTTCTGGCTCAAGAAGCGTGGTCTCATGCCTGGCCTGACATTCTCGAACGAGCTCATCTCTCGTGACGAGGGCCTTCACACCGACTTCGCCTGTCTGCTGTTCTCTCACCTGAACAACCGCCCCAGCAAGCAAACCGTCCAGGACATCGTTACCGACGCCGTCCAGATTGAGCAAGAGTTCCTGACCGAGGCCCTCCCTTGTGGCCTGCTCGGCATGAACGCCACCCTCATGAAGCAGTACATTGAGTTCGTCGCCGATCGCCTTCTTGTCGCCCTTGGCAACGAGAAGGTCTACAAATCGACCAACCCCTTCGACTTCATGGAGAACATTTCTCTCGGTGGCAAGACAAACTTCTTCGAGAAGCGCGTGGCTGACTACCAGAAAGCGGGTGTCATGGGTAGCACCACCAAGAAGGAGGATGATGCGACCGAGGGCAAGGGCGAAAACGGCGGAGACTTCTCTTTCGACGATGACTTCTAAGTCAATTGCCCCTCTCTTTTTCGCATCTCTTCTCTTGATACCCTTGTATTATCTAACACAGATCGGTACATGTCACGACATTCGCATGCTCCATCACGGAGCTCGGGCGCGCTTCCGTTTACATGGAGCAAAGCGGTACACGTCGCGGGCTGATGGTCGGTCCTTCGCAGGACGCACTTGGGGGCTAAGCTCTCTTCTCATTTTGTTGGACATGAACGGCGTTCAGGGGTTGGTTTTCGTATGATGGAAAGAGCCGTGATGAGCTCTCGGACTATTGGATGCTAGCAAATGGCAGGGAGCACAAGATGACGCTTCCGATGGAGCATTTTAGTTTAGTGTATGCATCATTGATTCACAATTTGAATCTCGTCTGCAAGTCTTACTTTCCATGTTTGTGATAAGGTAGGGTGGTATATGACTGGAAACCGGATGAAGTATTGCCTCACTTGCCGCTTCCAAAATGGGTCTCTTCCTGAACCTGCTCGATCAACTCCGCACGTACCCATGATCGCGTGACTTTCACCAATGCGCTCATTTCTTCCCCTTCTTCTTCTTCTTACCAGCACCCCCTTGCGCCTGACCTTGCTGCTGTGCCTGCGCCGGTTGTCCCGCGGCCGCTTTACCGTCGGCAGCGTCGTCATCTCTACCGGTGGCGGCTGGAGCATCGATAATGCACTCCTCGGCCGTCTCCGGCAGGGAAGCCATGCCGCGACCGAGGCGACCGAGGCTGAGGATGAGACGTGAGACCTCGGCGGCCTTGTGAGTCTTGTAGCGGAGGGTGACACCGCTCACGGGGTCGAAGGTCTTGAGGACGAGGCGTCCACGCGGGGGTTTGGAGGTCGGGGCGTCGGGCATCGGGACGTCGGCGCCAGCACCTTCGGACGCCTTTGCGACGCGGGGCTTGGCGGGCTTGATGGAGTAGGCTGTTGTGATTCGTGTCTGGGGTGGGCGCGAAATGGTCAGTTCTGCTGTTTTGGTGGTAGGGGACGGCCTTGGCAAGAAGAGAAGCGGCGCGGGCTGCCTTACGGTGGAGGGACGGGCTTTGAGGAGGAGCGAGGACTGCTCGAGCCATTCCTGGCTGGTGCTGTAGGTCGGCATGATGTCTGCGAGTTGCTCTTCAAGCCGTATGGGACGCGACAGGGAGATGTTCGATCGCGCTATAAATTGGCAAAAGGCTTGTAAACAACTGCTGGTTTTACGCACAGTATCGTAGATGTGCGCTCAGATCGGAGGGGAGGGTGGTCGGGAGGGTGTTTAATGATGGTTTGGGCGTGACGTTGGAAATTCAGTGTCGTGTGTTACCCGCCGCGGGGCCAACTTCTGCATCCAGTCGACAGAGGCCTCGGTGTCCCCCTGTCGCTTCCACTGCTGCAGGAGAAGGTGCCCCGCCCCACTTGAGCCACACCGGGCTGTCCTCATGGCTTACCTACTCTGGAGATGGATCCATCTCCCCCTTGCTTCTACACAGAAGTACGCCCCGAGTGAGAAATGTTAAAGAGCTGAATCCAGCGGCGTGCTCTGACCTAGCCTGTCGTCACTTTTTGACCTTCATAGCTTGGCCTAGACTGGCAACACCTGACCAGGATCAACACAATGACTGGAGAGAATAGGGTGGATGCTCCATTATCGTCATCGGGTAGGTGGGCAAAAAAGATGGGGAGGCATTGCCTCCAGGTATCGTGCTTGGGGTATCTTCGTTCATCTACTTTACTCGGTTCATCCACCCGCCCAACGCCAACTGACTCATTGCGCCATCTCCTCCACGGCTCTACGCATGCGGATCCGGGACCCAGAACAGAACTTCCTGGTCAGCGGTCGCAAAAAAGTTGTATCGAGGGTTCCAAGCCAGCACAGCAGCCTCGCGCTTGTCCTCCAGCACCGTCAGAGGGTCCATGACCTGCTCATCCGAAGGTGCGCCTTGCGTGTCCCACACCAAAACATCCTTTTTCGACCCACTGAGTACATACCGGCCATCCACCGTGAAGGAGCAGTCTCCGCTGCTTTCCGGGCTGGATCCGTCATCCGCACCAAAGCTTTCGCCTGACTCTCCTGCCGCCCGCCGCCCTGTTCCACCTTCAGGCTTGCGCAGATACACCTTGAAGTGGCCGTCGAATGCGTCGAGCAGAAAATGTCCGTTACCCCTTGTTCCCAGTAGAATGTGCTTCCCGTCGTTGGAGAACTCGAGCTTCGTCCAGCCCTTCATGGTGAAATCCTTGTCGACAGAGCGGCCAGCATCTACGACATCAAACACTGCAAAGGGAGCCTTGTCGAAGTTGCGACAGTCGTATAGTAGGACCGACCCGCTGGCTGGTGATGCGACGCCAAAGACATTACCTGAGGGATCATATGCAGCCAGGGTTGGTTGGTTGAGGAAGAGTTGACCGCACCACTGCTTCGACTTGATGTCCCATAGGCGGACTGTGTCGTCCTTGCCACAGGAGATGAAGTTGTCCGTGCCAGGGTGTACTGCTAAGCAGGTCACAGCTTGCTCGTGGCCCTCGAAATACCGAATGAAGGAGTTGTCATGGGTTGCCAGGTATCGAATTTGGTCTGGGTTGTTGTCGTTAGCTTGGCTGTCCAGTGGGACGGGGCTTTTCTACTGACCATTTTGCTTGGTACTGGCGTAGATGATGCTGGACGTCGTGTGTGTAAACTTGGCCAACTTGACACCGTACTTCTTGCTTAGCAGGCTCTTTTCGTGCCTGCCCTCGCGAACGTTATAGATCTGAATCGTCTCGTCGCTTTCCGAGGTCATGAGGAGCTCGCCGGGGTCGTCAAAATCCAGGGACAAGACGTGAGGTGTGGACCGGCCATCTTTGATGTCGTCTCTGCGAAACAGCTGCCGTTACGTCAGCCTTGGGTGAACTGATCGGGAATAGCGAGCTGAGGGGGTACCTTTGTTGGACGAAAGCTCGAGATGACGTCGCTTACGCGGGATGTGCTGTTGGCGGTAATGCGTGTGATGTTTAATGAGTTGCCGTTCGTTGGAGCGGCGTCACGGTCCAAATCCATGGGCGTGGAAGACATGCTGGCGGTTGCGTCAGACAGCGCCTGGGTAGGGGACTGACTAGACAGCTGTGGAGGACGGTTGGGAGAAATGCACGTGGGTGATAAGGTAGATGGCAATGCAGGAGTCGCGGAGGAGCCGTTGTAAAGAGATGCAAGTGAGCCGAGTCGAGTTGCGTACCTTATGTCAAGATGGAAAGCATTGATACCGAAGCTGTCAAGAGCACAATGATGGAGGGGCAGCATCGATCTTCAAACAGTGCGGCGTAGTGCTCTGTCAGTCAGTCCATAAAAGCCAAAACTACCTTTTCTTCAGGAGGAGCTGGAGCTTGACCGACCGAGAGCTTGGCGCGTTCCCAGGTTCTCCCCTTTCCATCCGGCAAAAACCGCCGTGTGGGGATTGCCTTGCGAGTCAACCCCCAGACAGTGATGGCAATGCAGGGACCATCGCAAATGACGCCTGGAGCGTAAAGCGTGCGCACGCCCTCCGCACATCGGACTTACTAGGCCAGACAGAAAATTGTTCCTACTTCCGATGCCGCGTCGAATGTTGTAACAATGAGGTGTGTGTTGGACAGGATTCTTCTGACGCTCGTTGTGTCTTCATCAAAGCATTGAGTAAGTCAATTCCAATCATTAGTGTCCTGATCGTCAGCTTGCCCGGTTGTCGAGTTTCTATTTCGTCGCGTCACTTTGCTATTTGCCAAGGTGTCGTTTCCTGGTCCCTCAGCAAGGCAGAGAGGTACCTGGTGTAGGTGGCACCCAGCTAACCGCGACAAGCCGAGCCTGACATTGCATCGCGACCCGACTCCGACATCCTACCTTCGACCTAAAACCTTCTACCAGACCTTCAATCCTCGACGTACAAACAAACCCTTTTAAAATATCGCCCAGCATCCTTCGACCTGTGCCCGAATCGCTCCAGAAAGACTAGTCACCTATCAACTCTGGTCTTGAAGCATCCGGCGCCATGTCGACAACGCTGGGGTAATTTACAACCTCCTCCGGCCCCATGGCTTTGCGCCGCTTACTTGTCCCATCGTATCTGACCCTTTTTCCCACAGCGCTTTCCTCGCCGGCGGCATTGCTGCCTGCGGCGCCGTCACGGCCACACATCCCTTCGAGACGGTAAAGATACGGTACGTCACAGTACTCTCCGCCAAAGCCCACATGTAACAAGTCATCTTCCCCTAGCTGACACGCGCGCGCCGAATAGTATGCAGCTTCAGGGCGAACTCCAAGACAAGGGTCACCAACCACACAAGTACCGAGGACCTCTCCAGGGAGTTTCCGTCATCGTGCGCAATGAAGGTGTCAACGGTATCTACAGGGGAATAGGGAGCGCATACATATACCAGGTCCTGCTCAACGGGTGTCGTCTGGGTTTCTACGAGCCCATGCGTGGCACCCTGACGAAGCTCGTCTTCGACGACAGCAAGGTTCAGAGCCTGGGTGTTAACATGGTCTGCGGTGCCGGCTCAGGAATCATCGGTGCCGCCATGGGCAGCCCGTTCTTCCTCGTTAAGACGAGGTTACAAAGCTTCTCGCCATTTCTACCCGTCGGCACCCAGCATAACTACAAGAATGCCTGGAACGGCTTCACCTCCATCTACAAGGCCGAGGGCGGCCGAGGTCTTTACAGGGGTGTCGGCGCCGCTATGATCAGGACCGGCTTTGGCAGCTCTGTGCAGCTGCCCACATACTTCTTCGCCAAGAGGAGACTGGTTCGTCACTTCGGAATGGAGGAGGGCCCTGCGCTCCATCTCGCCAGCAGCACTGTCAGTGGCTTTGTTGTCTGCTGCGTGATGCATCCTCCTGGTCAGTTTTGAGTTCAGCCTACACCCGAATCCCGATGCTAACCTCCCCCTAGACACCATCATGTCTCGTCTTTACAACCAGAACGGGAACCTATACAAGGGCGTCTTCGACTGCCTCCTCAAGACGATCCGGACCGAGGGTTTGTTTGCCATTTACAAGGGCTTTGTCCCACATCTCGCTCGCATCCTGCCGCACACCATCTTGACCCTGAGCTTGGCGGAGCAGACAAATAAGCTGGTCCGCGTGTTGGAAAACCGCATCTTGAGCCCGGCGGCGTTGGAGAACCCATGAGAGCGCACATTCGGATGGACCTGCTGCAGATTTATAGAGGAAACGGATAGATAAACACAACAGTGCGATGGGAAGACGGGCAAAAACGTGAGGGGCAACCGCAACGAGGTGTTCAAAAGCGGGCGGCATCTTCGCTTGAGGGATGTATCTCAGACACATGTATCTGCCAAACCAGTAGTTACTGCGAACCTTTTATTTTTCATTGCCCTTCATCCAGGTGCCCATGGATCATCCACGCACGGATCTCTCGCAGCCGTAGCATAATGGGTCCTTGCCCACCGACGTCGCAGCTTCATCCGTCGTCTCGCCAATCTCACCCTTCCAGCGCGCCTCTCCCAGCTCATCCCTCGTCATGCCGCACAGGCCGCAGGCGTCTTCACCCGCGGGCTTCTCGAGCTTGCCCGTCGTCCGCACAACGTTGGCGATGACATTGGGGTACTTGTCCTCCACCTCGGCAAAGTGCCGTGCCATGACGTCCTCGATGCTCAGCTCCTTGTGCGAGACGACGCTGCCGCGGACGCCGCCAAACCCCGGATCGTCTGCCGTCAGCCCAGCCACGGCCGCCTCGGTCGTGCCGTTGTACACGACAATTTCCTTCCTGAGGACGTCGCGCAGGGGGGAGTATACGGGGAAATCCCACTGCCTTCGCGGCGCGCTTGGCACGTTCATCTCTGTACCATCCTGGCCCTGAAGAGCAGCGAAGCTCGACAGGGGAAATGCGCCGTCGGAAACCAGCCAAGGGACGGCGTATCCGCGGCCTTTTGCCGTCTCGGTAAGCGTCAGCTCAGCGAGGGCTGTTGTGTTGTAACCCATCATTATGGCGCTGCAACCCCTTTGGGCGGCGACGTGGAAGAGGAGGTGGCGGAGGAGGAGGCGCGAGACGTCGACGCGGGAGGCGACAGAGGGGAGCTTCTCGAGCAGGTGGCGCAGGCGGGCCGGGGCCTCAAGGTTGGCGTGCAGGGCGGGCAGGGCGGGCCAGTCTATCGTCTCCGCATCGAGGACGGCGCTGAAAGGAACAGAGTCGATAGATACGTCTTGGAATCTGTCGCGGTATGCTTGGAGGAGCTTGGCTGAAGAAGGTTCGAGGGCGACCGTGGATTGTGAGAGATCGGTGTCGATGTGGACAGCCTGAAGTTCGTAGACGTTGCGAGGGGTTGTTTTCCTAAGCCAGCGCAGGTTGGCGTCGAGGATCTGAAGAAGGCCAGTGGAGGAGGAGCCGAATGAGAGGCCGAGGAGGTATCTTGGTGGTTGGCCTGTGGAGGCGCGTAGTTCCTTCAAAGGTTGGCTAAGGCGCTTGACAACTTTCTGCGAGACGTACGCGGCAAAGCAGGTCCTGCACATGTCAGATCGGACTTCGCAGTCTGTTGGGTGGCTTGTGAGGTCTGGAAGATATACTCGCACAGAAAGTCAAGTCTCACAAGGATTGTGGCGGCCTTCACCTTGCACCTCTTACATGGCTTGGCCTGGGCATCCCCCATTGTGCCTGTAATTCAGCCTTGTTAGCTTTGTGGGTTTGGAGTGTTCAGATTCGGCTTCGGGCAATCTGGTTGAGGCAGGCAAACACCGAGGCTGGGTGAGGTGAAGGTCAGGCGGCAGTGAAAGGTGAGTGAAAGGTGTGTTTGTTGTAAGTGAAGCGGATGGTGATGAGTCAGGAGAAATTTCCAGGGCATCTTTCTATGTTAATAATAAGGCTCACCAATTCAACATGAACTCAGGACAGTGGCCCGGGACGGGTTTTAATCCCCACATGAGATCATTACATCTTACTTGCTTCCATACACCCACACAGTCGGGTCAATCACCCGCTGCCATACAGCTTAAGCACAAAAGTCGAATTATTATTGTCGTCCTCGAGTTTGGGGCTTGGCTTCGTGTCGCACACAAGGGAGAAAAGCGGAGGATGGGTATGTCCCCTGAAAGACATTTCGTCCAAATCGACTACTTCAACAAACGGACCTTAGTCACCTCACCTCACCACCTGGACCTGATGTACGCAGAGGGCGAGTTGAATGTGCACATTTTGTGGCATCCAGCGAGACCACATCGCGTGGTGTGGTCGCAAAAGGCATAACTCTCAAACAATGCATATCTATCTCTTTCAGATCCATGACCCCTTCCAGGTTATCTCGGATGAAGCCCCACAGCAGCCAGTGTTTGCGTCATGAGACCACTGATCCTCGATGGATTTATTAGAGTACCTAGATGAACAAGCTTCTTTCTGCAGGCACATCGGAATGCATCTTAGGTCCGATGCAGTGAAGACTGGCGTGACGCAACGAGCAAGAGTTCAGGTGGCCCTGAGTGTCTTGGGTCCCACCTTGGGGGCGGCAGAAGTGGAGGTCACCAGGCCGTTGAGGGCTGGCACAGGTGCCGCAAGCACTGAAGGCGCTATAGGTGCTGTGAACTCCCTTGGAGCAAGGGTTTCACGGTGCGGATTGGCAGGGCAGAAGGGCCATCTGTCTAAGCAATGACGTCAAATACTGCACTTCCACAATGCCCCTTGCAACTCGCAGCACAGTGCGGTCAGACGGTCACTGTAATCCAGACCATTCCAGCCCATCCTCATCTCTTTCTCTCCCCTCCAACCCACCGCTACCCACATCGTTCCATCTTCCTGTTGTCGAGGCCAGATGAAACGCTAAACACCTGCACTGCCCGTTGGTCCACGATGGGCGCCTGCTCCTTGTTCCGTATCCGCCGTCTCATATTTGCATGAAGCAGATCTGCGTTTTGGTCCCCCGGCTCCCTCGACGGCCTCACCATCAGATGGGCGCTTTTATTTTGAAACCTGCGACACCATCGTGCCGATCCTCGGAAAGCTTAGCACTCTGCACATGCCGCATTCTGACTGAGACACCCCTTGCTCACACTCTAGCCAGCTAAACCACCAACGGCTCGACCGATGGTCCATTGAACGCACTCGAACCACACAAGACTCGATCCCCCCCCCCCCCTCTTCCATCTCTCATCACACCGTGTCTATTCCTCTGCCTCTTCTTGTATTTGCTTATGTGCCCCTTCTGCGGCCTTGCCATTCCCTCCTGCCCACGCCCTTCCCGACTGCGAGGTATCTCCCCTTGGAAGCCGATACAAACACAATCTCCTCCTCTCATGCATCGCTCTCCCGACTCAACACCTCATAGTGTTTGCAACTGCGATCAGCAACGCCGGGCAGGCCTAGATCTGCCTCCATTGCTTCAACTGGACCCCAATCGACGACAGTGTTCGATCCCTTCATTTCCTACCTCCGTTCGTCGCAAACACACCACTAGCTCCCCGCCATGGCTGCTATACAACAACAGCTGCGCCCCATGCTTCCCGAACGAGGCAACACCATCGCCATCCCGACCCCGACAACTTCGACTTTGATTCCCAGCGACGCCAACAACACTCGGTTGCGGAGTCGATCCGTTCTCGATGCCTACACCTCCCCCGTCAACCAGAATGGCAGCTTCGAGTTTGACCGTGAGGTCAAAAGCGGCCATGTGCAGAAGCGCACCCAAAAGACCAAGGTCCGCCTTCCTCTCCCGCCCAGCTCGCCGACCCGCCCAGCTCCCGCTAACGTTCAGACAGACCTGGAAATCCATCTACCTCGTTCTGCGACCTAATGCGCTTTCGCTATACAAGACGGACAAGGAAGACAAATTGAGACACAAGATAAATCTCTCCGACCTTACCGCCGTAGCTCTACTCAAAGATCCCAAGCAAAAGCGACAGCATGTCTTCGGTTGCTTCTCGCCCGCCAAGAACTACCACTTCCAAGCGAATAATGATAATGACGCCCAGCAATGGGTTGATCTAATAAGGACTTACGCAAGGATTGATGAAGAGGAAGAGGAACTACTTCTGGCTAGCCCCGTCGCCCAACGAGCATCATACCTACCACCCGCCCCGAGTGGGAGGTCCAACGATCCGGCCTCTCGTGAGAGGGTGACCTCCAGTTCTCCTGAACCCTTGGACCCTCCGGCGCCTCGCTTTGTTTCTGCCGATAAACGCCGCCCTTCACATGTGCTGGATTCATCAGGCTATTCCGGCAACGAACTGGCCTCCCACTCCGACTTTTCTGACACTGACATGCAACGTTTACGGGGCATGTCCATTGAAGACCTTGCGGTACAGTCTCCTCTCGACAGCGGTGTCCCGTCGGACTCGGGCTTGCCCGATAGGCCGGAGATGAAACATCGGAATTCTAGCCAGGTCAGCGGCCTCAACCTCGAACATGACCCGGACCGTATCATTTGGCAGGGTTGGCTGTGGTTCCTCCGCAACAAGGGAGGCGTCAGGCAGTGGAAGAGGCAATGGGCCGTGCTGCGACCTCGAAACTTCATCCTCTATAAAGACGAGTCCGAATACACCGCGCAGTTCCTTCGACCCATGTCAGCTATTGTTGACGTCGTGGATATCGACCCTGTCAGCAAGACCAAGATCCACTGTTTGCAGCTCATCACTGACGAGAAGAGCTACCGCTTCTGTGCCCCTGACGAGGAGTCGCTGGTTTTGTGTCTCGGCGCCTTTAAGAGTCTTTTGGCCAAACGACGAGAGCTAGAAGCAAGGGCAGCAGCGAGCGCAAGCAATGCGGCTGCGATACCGGTACCGGTACCAGTGAGCGCCATGTGACCTCTAAGCGTCTGTTACCCCCCCCCTCCCCACCCCCACGGTGGGCATTCAATTCTCTTTCGATTATGGTTCCTGCTACTTGAGGAAGTGAGTCCTGCAGCGAATCGGCCAGCCCGTCATCACACAGGCCTGCAGGCAGTATTTTGGGCTCTAGGGTCTTGTGCACTGCTGTATAGTTATTTTTCATGATACGACGCATGACTCCTACGAAATATGGGCTAGAGCGTGGTCAAATAGCTGATGCGCCCTCCCACCCCTTTTTCTTTGTTAAATCACCAGCTGCTGGTGTGTTCTGGGCCGCAACGGGATTTGCGAAGCAAGCCTTTGTACATTGAGAATTCGAGGGTGTCTATCGCCCGTCATTAATCATGTTACCCGTGTAGCTCTCACCGCAATGAGTACTTTTGACTTGGTGGTGACTGCTGGCTTTTGGTCACCGCACATTTACTCAATTCGTCGCAGGGCCCCGTGTACGTCAGACTATTGGATATTCCGGTTCGCCCTTCATACCTGCGCGTGTGTGACTGATAACACGCTCAATTGCCTATCCAAGTTGTAAGGTGTGCACGACATCAAACGTTGAATGAGCTGCCCATGCATTCGCTCGTGGCATCGGACTTGTATCCGCTGTACCTCCTTCATGTACTACGGTTGAACGAGGTAACCCGTGGTTCTTCGCCTGCTTTGACAGTGCAGGGGCAGAGGCAGATGATACTAACAGCTCTTGTGTGTCGTTCAGAGGATATTTCGCTCGTCAGAAGGATAGGTTGACACGCGTGAGACGCGGGACTTGTGCGCCGAAACGACGACCAGAGCGCATCTCATGTTCTAGTCTGCTCCTCATCTACTGATACATAAAGCATGCTGAGACGGAAGCCAATGCTCCGCAAGATCCTGGAACTCGTGAACCCCAGTCCCAATTATGCCGTGCCCTGCTGCCCCCCTCCCTAATTTGATAGCCCAAAGAAAGCGTCGTCGAATTGGACGTCGTCCATGTTGTCACCGGCGTAAAACATGTCGTCGAAGCTACTGCCACCCCCGTTATTGACGAGGTTTATGTCGAGGTCCATGTTGCCCCCTATGCCGTCCAAGTCGAAAATGTCATTGTCCGCGACTGCCGCCGACGGCTGCTCGCCCGTTTTATGATCGTCTTCGACCTTGAGTGGTTCCGCGGCAGCAGGGATGGCGGAGCCGGTACCGCCGGCGTCGGTCGCGTCGGTGGTTGCTGCCTGCATGGGAGCCTCGGCCGGTAACAGACTAACGATGGTAGACGTGTCGCTTGGAACAGGCAAGTCAGCTGCCGTGCCTATCTCGGGTTGCATCGCCATCGTCGTCGCGGGCTGACTCTTGGAGTCCCCGTTTGACGGGGCTAGGCCAAACGTCATGTCGGTAAAGTCAAAATCAGACCCGTCGCCTGCGCCGCCCTCGTGTTCCCCACCGCTGAGATCGAAGAGGTCGTCCATGGGTGCTTCGGGCGCTGTCGACATAGATGGATGAGGTGCGTTCGATGAAGTGACTGGGGGTTCTTCAGGTTTGGCAGGGGTGCTGTCCATCGGGGCCATCATGGCCTGCGGCGCCGATGGCGTTGGTTCTCGCTTGATACTCGCTTTCGCCTGAACGGGGGTCAGCATGCCGCCGCCACCACCTCCCATATCAGGGATGGGTGCCATCGGTGCTGTCGGCAGTGGAATTGGGCTCTCGCGCGCAGCTGGTGGCGGGGCAGCCTGGACTGATTCCTGCTTAAGCTGGGGGAGTGGTGATGATATCCGAGGGTGTTCAATGCTATGGACGACCAGGGTCTCGGTGGGCGATGCAATGCCGAGCGCCGGCAAGGCCTTGACTGTCTCTTCCGGTTGTGGCGCGCGCTTTGCTTGAATTCTGTCTAGGTCTCTTTGCAAAGCACCCTTCGCTCTCGTCTAGGGGGCCTCGTCAGCAGGGTAGCCCGGGATGCATCATGACATACAAGAGAAGGGGGGGCTTACAACTTCGCTTTCGAGGTCATTTAGAGCCCAGTGGAAGTTCTCGATGGTTTCGGGCATACGGGTCTGGAGTGAAGCGTGAATCTGAGAAACGTTCTCACGATTTGGTTGCTTCGTTGATGCTTTGAGGGCCTTTCCGATCTGGATGATCTGGGTGATTGGGGTTAATGAGGTGGGCTGGGTTGAGAGGGAGGGCGACTTACGACATCGTTCAGCATGTACTGCAGCTGGTCGAGAGGGTCTTTTGGTTTGTTCGACATTTTGTTCCGGGTTATGAGAGGCAGGAGCGGTGAGTTTCTTGGTCCCAAGAGCTATGATGTCCGTGAGATGGGAAACGTGACGGTTAGGTTCAAGATGAAGACGAGGGTTAGCGGCTGGTTGCCAGGCCTGGCTCTGGTTGATTGATCTCGCTCTCCTTTCACGAGGGGGGGTAGTTCCACCAGCGGTTGAGCACGGGCCAGCGCCGCTTTCCTTTGACGCCCAATGGACAAAAGGGAGACACACGTGACAGAGTACATGAGCCATTTCAGGTTGGGGAAGGAAGGGGTATCCAGTTGGTGGCTTCCAAAGGTGGGGCGGCACATTCCCTCGACTCCGACTTTCCTCCCCAATCTTATCCTCAGATACCTTCCCCTTCCCGCAATCCCCCTTATATGCCATAGCCTGAGAACCAGAAAAGAGTCTCATATTGGGCCGGCCTGGCATAGCAATCAATCATTAACACTACACGTTTCTTCCAAGTAATACAGCTTCTATTGCAGTGTTGAGATTCCTTAGTAATCACGGCGTTGGCTTCATGGCAGACAGTGCAGACCAACTAGATATGCAAACAGGTCGAAACCCTCCGCTGCAGGATCGAGACGAGACGAAATACCGTTCGGCCTAGTATTAACTGGCACGCTTTAGTTGATACTGGTCATGTACCGTCACCTCAATACTTGTTGCCAAAAACCCTGCAGCTGTTGCCTCCAATATACTGTTAGTCCCACTACAATTCGTGATGGTGCACGTGAAGCGAGATTTCCCCTGGATGGGCATGCCGCAGTTGTAACCAAATGCGACGCTGAAGCAAGAGTCCGTAGACTGTGTGTCGCTTCTGTAGATGGAAGTGTCAGCATTTCAAGTGTCGGTACCTCTATTGGTGGGTGGGAAGATAGCCACTTACCTTGGAACGCCATAATTGACTTTGTCATTACGTATCAGCATCAGCGTTAAACTGACCCGCGTCGTTGTGTCAGGCCGGGGTCACGTGGCAAGGGCCACGTGACCACCCTTCACTCTTCTTAGGGGATTCCCCGGTAATATAGTTAGATAGAGAGTAAGCTCTTATATACTAAGGTCAAGGATACTATACTACCGTAATAGTAGTAGTAACTATTCGTTTTTAATTGCAAATAATCGTAAGTAATCGCAAATTAAAACGTAACGACGACTAGCTTATCGATAACGGAGCTAGCTATCGTTAGTTAGGTTCGCGTAGTACGACCTAGTACTAATAACTAAGTATCCTTATAACCTAACCTAACCTACCCTAACCCTAAATCTAATTAGTAAATATTAGGACGTATTCTATACTTATAAACGCAGAGTAGATATCCGTATTAGGCTAAGCTCCTTATATATACGAGGGTTTATATAGCCCGCTAACTATTGCGTTTCGTATAGATATATACTAACTAGGTAGTACTAATTACCGCTAACGATAAATATAAGGTAAACGAAGTTATTCGAGAATTATACGCGTCGGATCTAACTCTCTAGGTAAACGAAGACGAATTTCTATTACTATAGGTTAAACGACGTAACGCGCTAAAGAATACGTTAAGGAATTAGCGTAAGAGCTATATATATATCCCGGACCTACCCGATAGCCCTAGCCCTAGCCCTACTACCCCGCACGCATACGAGTTAACTATAACTATAACTATAATAAGTATTAAGTCCTTATTATAAAGCCTATTACTCTCGTTACCGTCGTACGAAAAATAGGCGCCTTTATAAGGATTAGGCCTCCCCTAGTACTACGGATACCTGGATTTTACGTAACTAAGCCTATAACCCCTATCGTCCCTTAAGGAAACCCTATCCCCTAGGCGGCCGAACCTATATAACTAGTACGGTACCCTAGAACGCGAACGAGATATACCTAACGACGTATATACTATAGGCTCCGGCTCTAATTAGAACGACTAACCTAGTATTTATACCCCCCTTATAGCCCGGGATACTATAGTATTACTTAGAGAGGTAATAATATAGATACGAGCTAATACGTAATAGAATATAGTAACTCTACTAGCTACGGCGTTCGTATAAAATAGATATAACGCTTATAACGGGGACGGCGTAGGAGATAATTATTATAACGATAACGGGTAAGGTAGTCTCTAATTATAGGACGTAGGGATCTTTAACCTAGACTAGAAGGACCTAATATAACTCGGACTTATTAATATTAGTCGGCTAATAATTTATATAGATATATATACTTTTACGGATCGGCTTAAGGATTTAGTAGTAACTAAATACGACTATATTCGTAATATATAGATATAATATTTATAAGGCCGCGCCTTAGTCTAGTATTTATAAATACTAACGGATACTAATAAGTAACTAATATATACGGCACCTATAGAGGTAATTTACGCTAAGCTAGTCGACTACTTTAAGCTATACTACGGGGAGGTAATAGCTTAGTAGAAGAATACTAAATTCAGACTAGCGGACGTAGCGAGAGCTAGAGATATACTAAGTTTTATATAATTAATAGTTCGCGACGCTAAGGCGTGCGGAGTAGAAGACGCGAGCTAACTTAAAGTTATATACGAGGCATTCGACGGTATAATCTAGGGTCTTATCCCCTACTTAAACGAAGCTATAATACTAGAGGTATTTATAATATCTATCCGTAATATCGAGTTAGTAATAGGGAAACTAGCTACTAAGTAGTACCTAAGACTATCTATTAACCTAAACCTAAACCCTACTTAGTTAAGCTATAGAGGAGTACGTTATACTAACTTTATATAATAAGGCCGCTAGACTTAGTAAAATAATAACTAGGCTTAGTAATAAAACTAATATAGTAGAGGCCGCGGAAGTTATTATAGGAGATATAATTATAATCGTAACGGATATAATACTAACCGTAGCGGATATAATAATAACTATAGCGCCTATAGCGAAACGAATCGACTATAATAGATACGGCCGTAGAAGGCGGGCTAGTAGTAGCTAGACCTAGGGATATTTAGTAACGGAAGTTATAACTATAACTATAGAAACGGATCCTAGAACTGTTAGTAAGACGGAAACTAGAATAGCTTCTAACGTATCCCCGAATCTAAATAACTAACTACGCTAAACGGATAATAGATATATTAGTAGGGCGGATATAATAAATAGTAGGAGGAATATAATAAGTAGAAACTATAGCTATAACGGGCATTCGTCGTAAACGCTATATAGGATAGAGAGGATAAGGAATAGGTATAGGATATTACAGACGACGAAGAAGGCGTAATCTATTATTACGACTACGACTAATAATACTTCGAGGAACTAGAGATAATTTAGAACGAGCTATAAGAGGTCGACTACCCCGAAGACGACGACGCGTATAGAGTTATATAGGTTACGGCCGTTACCTAATACGAGCCTAGGTAAAAGCTTTACTACTACTACGGCGAAGGCTTCCGTAGTAATAATAAGCTCTATAGATATATACGGGTAATATATACTACGGCTAACGTATATATACTAGTTAGACGCGCCTTTACCTAAATATAAACTCCCTTTATTACCCCTTATCTCCCTAACTAACCTTAGCGCCCTACTAAATATAATACTAATAAAAAATATTCGTAAGAACTAAGGATTATAAACTCGAAGGTAGAAGCTAAATACGATACGGGTAACGGTTTTACTATTATCCGCTACGATATTATATATATACTAATTATACTAGATATTACTAAACTAGTATAATAAGTAGAAGTATACCTTGATATAGGATATTATATTATAATTATAATATAAGCGTTTAGATAGCGATACTACTTATAGCTAAAAGTTAGATATAGAGCTACCCTACTTATATTATCTAGAATCGGAGGTAAATATATAACGTTACTCTATATACTATTATGTTTCTTTCTTTAAGGTACTAGTAGTATAGACAGCGTACTAATAATAGCGTTATTCGAATGCGAGGTAGCCATAGTTAACGCGTTACTAATAAATATACTAGTAAGTACAGATATAATAATCCCCGAAGACTTTACCCTCGTATTAGGAAACGATAGCCTTACAATCGGAAGCTATAGAGTACGGATACTACTAATAAGTAAACGGGTAACGGGAGGTAACGTACGAGTTATATACGCAGCGACGACGAGTATCGGCCTAGGAACGGTAGTAAGGATAGAGGTAAAATACGATATAGTTACTAGCGAATATATCTTCGAACTAGCCGAGACTACTATAAGTATATATACTCTTTTTTATACGGAGGTACTTAATAATATACTCGTACGTAATAACTTAGACTAGCCTTATATAATCCCCTATAAGTATATAGTTAGCTATCTTTACTATAGGGATCCGATAGCGTATATAATAGTAATAGATATAACTTAGGTACTAGACGTAGTAGAGCTAGTACTTAGATAACTAAGATAACGCGAGTAATATTTTATCCGTATACTCGATATAATCCTGATATTACGTAAATACGAACTTATAGGCGTTAACTTATATAATAATAGCGAGACGGTAACGGTAATCGGTAAGGTCTTAATAGAGTTCGTAATAGTATTTATAGACTAAGGTTTCGCCGACGTATAGGAGGACGAATAGCTACGAGTATATTTTAAACCCGACTAATATAATAATATCCCTAAACGCTATAAGGTTTACTTAATTAGCTAGAACGAGCGTAAGGTAGTATATAAATAGATCCGTTAATTAGAAGCGGACGGGAAGATCTAATATATATAATACGAGGTCCTATTCGTATTCCTAGTATTTATAGTATAGCGTAATATCTTAAATATAGACCCGTCTAAACCCCTAGAACGTAAAGGTCGTATAGTTGTAGACGTTAGACTATTAAACTTAATAGTAATACCCGACGCGTACTTAATAAAAATATAAGAAGATATTATCTCTAAATCGGACGGGAAGCTATTTATTACTATCCTCGACGTAATAAGTTTCTATTACTAATAGCGGGTATATAAGGACTACTAATAAGTATTTATAATAGTAATAATAGAGGGCTAGTATATATTCGTATATCTAATAATAGGTTACTATAACTCTAATATATACGTTTAGAGAAAAATAGATATACTCTTACGCGATATAGCGGCCGACGCGTACTATAACGACGTAGTAATCGCTAGCGTAACCCTTTAATAGTACGTAAACGACCTATAATAAGTACTATAGATCTTTAAAGACGCGAATATTAGTATCGGCCCTAGTAAATTATATGCCGTATTCCTATCCGCCGCAGTCTTAGGTAAAATAGTAGACGCATTTACCCTAACGATACTAGCCGAAAAATTACGCGTAATACGGGCGATTACTTTCCCGAAATCTCTATATAGTCTAGAATATTAGATCGGGTTAGCTATATTACTAAGATACTATATAGAATAATTCGCAATAAAGATAGAACTATTAGAGTAATATAAGGTAGAGCTTATTAAATTATATAGAAGGGAACCTAAATATAATATAATAGGAAAGCTAAAGCTAGTATCGAAACCCGTAAGGATAGTATAAGTAAAAGTAATTAGCGTTACGCTACTAATAGCTAAGGAGATTATAGCGTTCTTATAAGTCTAAAACGAACTATATAATAATATTATATTAGCTTTCTATTTATAATTACGATACCTATTTATCGAGTTCGACGTATTAGTAGACAGGATCGGCGTATAAGTCTTCTATATAAACGATATAGTACTATCTAAAGTCTTTTAGGCGAATAAGATCGAGTACCCGCTACGTACTATAATCGAACCGATAGCCTTCCTATTACGTACGCTCTATAGTATTAAGAAACAATACTAGGTAATAGAACTCGAAATCGTAGGATATATTTAGACGCTATCGAAAACCGTATACTAGATTAATATATACTATAAACTACTAGTAATAATTTTTACGGATTACTAAGTAATCGTAGACCTTATATTATAGAAGGATATCACAAATACTACGGCTAGAAGCAGAGTAAATAAGAAGATTATACGCTCTATAGAGTATATATTATAATTTAACGTTAAAGTAGTATATAAGGCGGGAAAAGATTATCTAGTACTAGACGCGCTAAGCCGACTACCCGTAGACGTAAATATAGCGCCGATATACCTATAACTAGACGTACTACTATATAATAGAATAGAATACCTAGAAATCCTAGTTTAGGAGAACCTAGCCTTTATTATATTACTACTTATAAGGCTAGTACCTATAGAACGTTTAGATACCTAGTTATAAGATATACTAAGTAATAGCGCAGCTCTATTAGAAATAGACCCTGTTTTTAAATAACGTATATAGAAGGTATACTATATAGAGTAACCGTAGTCGAATATTCTAGATAATATTAAGCGTAATTAGCTATTAGGACTAAACGTAACGCGCTTACTATTCGAGATATATAAAGGCTTACTCTAGAGGGTTATAGACGAGGGATAACGTTTATATATACCCTGCGCCTATTAGGGAGATATATTCGAAGCTATATATAACGGAAACTACGTCGGATATAATAAGCTAGCGCTAGTATTATAAACTTATTATATATATAAAGGCTAGAAGTACTTCCGAGAGTATCTTAAAATATACCCTTAATATATAATCTTACGTAAGCTATATTATAAACTATATAGTAACCTATAACTAATCCTCGTACTAATAATTCCGTATTTTATAATTACGATCGACTTTATTTTAGGACTACTAATATTATATAAAGGTAACGATATAATTATAGTAGTTATATATAAATTTAGTAAGGAACTATTAATAAGCCCTAGTAAAATAATAGATATAGTAGAAATCTAGGGATAACGCTTACTAGTAATACTACTCTTCGTAAACTAGGGATTCCCGAAAATTATCCTAAGTAATAGGGACTCGAAGTTTTTAGTATAAGTCTAGAAAGTAATTTAGTAAAAGTATAGTACGAAACTACTATATATAATAGCTTACTACTAATAGATAGACGGGTAAACTAAACGTATAATTTAGATAATAGAAGTAGCGATAAGGTTCTATTTCTATACGCTTACGGATCGAGTAGCGTAGGAAGACTACCTCCTAAGGTTATAATTCTAATATAATATAACGAAGTTAGTATCGATAATAGTAAGCCTAATCGAAATTATTAAAGGCTTTATACCTAACGACGTTATAGGACTACTTAATAACTAATAGTAATAAACTAAACTAGAAGCTCGACTTACGGCCGGAGACGTAATTACGTTCGTATTTATATTAATAAAGAGATATTACGATAGACGATATATCGTATAATACTTCGATACGGGTAAGTAGGTATACCTACGATTATATTACGGATATAATATCCTATAGGCGGCTATTATAGGTAAAAAGTTCGGATAATAATTTACTAGACCCTTTAGAATTATCGAGCGAGTCGGTAATTTAGCGTATAAACTCGATATCCCGATAATATAGCGTATATATAATATAATATCCGTCGATTATCTAGAGCCTATAGTCCTAGACCCCTATAATAGACGACTACTATAAATCTAACTAATCGTAGACGATAGATACTAGCCCGAGATAATCGTAGCCTAACGATAAAGCGCGAGAGGTATATAATACCTAATATAGTTTAAAGGACTCTAATTATAATATAACTAATAGTAGTCGAGCGAGAAATTCTCGGACGACGATATCGTTATAAGAAACTAGAAGGACTAATAATATAGATAGTAAAAGGAGAAGAAGGGATAAGATCTATTCGTACTATGCCTGCCTATCCTAGAAAATTCAGAAATTTAAAAAAAAAGAAAATTCCTATATCCCCTAGTCCTCTATTTCTTCTTTTTCCTCTTTCCTCTCTTACTTTTACTCCTTTAGACTTACCCTCGACTAAATCTATTACCCCTAGTAAGCCGAAGTAGTCGATTATAACTTTATATACTTAATTATAACGGCTCTTCGAGATATATTTATAACTAAAAAAAAAAAAAAAAAAAAAAAAAATTTTATAATACGATACTACTTAAGTAGCTAAATAAGTATTCTATATTCGGAAATAAAGGACCCCCCGTCCCTACCCTACTATTAGCTAAACGTAAAAAGACGAATTTAAGTAACGCGGGTACTATTAACTAGTAAGACGAGAACGAAGTATTAGTATACTAGAGAGTCTAATACGACGTACTAGAGGCTATAGCTATCTTACCCGTAAACTTCGACGATAATATTAGCGAGGAATTAGAAAAAATCGCCCTATCTATACTAAAGAATAACTATAGCCTAGATAACTTATATAACTATAAATAAATTATAAAAGGGGGAAACTTACTAAAATAGAGATTTACTATACTTTATATTTAGTTAGACATATATAAACTACCCCCTATCGTTATAGGTTACCTAATAGTAGTCCGCCTATATAATAAATTCGTAGTATACTTCAGGCTCGGCCTACTCCTAATCCCCCTAGAGGATAACTACGGACGAACTAACTACGGAGACGGCCTATATTAACTAGGGAAGTAATAGTAGCCGTAATAGCCTATATAGTAGCTATAATAGCCCGGGCAGTAGCTAGAACTATAGCCGTAACTTATATAATAAACCGTATAGCTATAATAGTAGTAATCTATATAAGCTATTATTAGTCTAGATAACGATAATATATTAACTATACTTAATATACCTATAAGGCCGTCTAAAAATAAAATAGACGATATTCTAGTAAACTTTGTAAAGGCTAGACAGGCCCGATAGCTTAGCTAAACTCTAATACTAGTAGGTAGTAATACGGCGATACCAAGCCTAGCTTTAGACGTAGCGAGCGACGCTAGATCCGCTAACGGACCCTGCTAAACTGGTATTAATAGACCCTAGAACCGCCTATAACTATTATTTAAATTAAGCATCCTAACGGATAGCGTAATAGACGTCTTATAATGCCTTACCTAATATAACGACGTAGGACGGATAATTAGTTATCTCTAGAGAATAAATACCTAATAGATAATCGACGGAAATAGAATCGACGTCCTCGAGTCGTAAATATAAATATAGTTATAAAAGATAATATAACTATAAAACTAAGTTAACTATTATAAGTACGGGCGACTACGAGCTAGGGGGGGCCGGGACCCTAGGGGTTACTAGTAGACTAAGGGGCCGAGCGTTAGTAGAATTATATATATATAGATGCGGCCGGAGGCCTAGACAAGGAGAAGGAGGGGCATCGATTATTCTACGTCTCTATAACTACCTACTAATAGACTTATTACTCGTCCTTTACTTATTACTAAACTACTCCCCTAATATAATAATCGATCTATCTTTTAGGAGGTAACGACCGTTAGATATAATAGTAACTAGAGAAACGCGAAATACTAGAAGCTAGACTATAGTAGGGTACTAAGAGGACGTCGATACTAGGGGCAATACGCCGCTAACGGAGCATAGCTAAGTAACCGACTAGGAGGCTACGGCAGATACCCTAATAATAACCGACGAGGAACTAGATAGGTAACTAGAAGAGGAAAGACGGAAATTCGTACGTAAGAGGAAGATCGAGGAACTAACTTTACTAAGAAGGGGGGAGGACCCCTTGGCCTAACGGCCGACTAGTAGTAGAAGAACGGCCCCTGCCCTAAGGATAGCCTACGACGAAGAAAACTATAAGGGTATATCCTTTACTAAGATCTAGCTACTACCTATCTATTATAAGGGAACTAGTTAGGTAGAGCTTAACTTATTCTTATTTAGTCTAGATATAAGGTTCTAAATTAACGATAAGAGCTTTCGGAGAGATATTAATAAAGTAGTATACGTAAGTAGCTACCTTATAGATAACCTATAGCGGAGATAGATAGTAAATATATAGATAAGCTATAACTTAATTTACGATATTACCTAGAAGGTAATAGAGACCTAGCTACGGGAAGACGCGGACGACGATAATACCCGAGTACTCTAAACTATTATTAAACTATATAGCCGTAACTAACGTTTCTAAAACCCTAGGTAGAAGTATTAGGACTTCGCGGACGCGTACGATAGCCTAGAAGTAGAGCTACTAGAGCCCCTACTATAGATCTATAGGGTTACTCTACTCCTTACTAAATTAGACCTAGACCTCGTTTAGTAAATTATAGCTTAAGGTATTCCCCGTATAAGAATAGAACTAAATAGTACTACGAAACGAGCTAAGACCCTACTACGGACGAAACGGACCCTAAAATAACCCTAGTACGCGAATAATTAGGAATAGATAAGGAGATAGTCCGAGTACCTAGTAATACGCTAGGAACGTACCCCCGATGCGTATATAAATACCTACTAGCGAGGAAGTAAGGGATAAAGCGTAGAATAGAAAGTACCTAAGATACGGCTATAGTCCCTAAAGATATAGCTAAGGTCCCTAATAGCGGATTAATAGTAAACTACTAAGAGGTTAGGAAGCCTAGAAAACGTCCGATACTATACCTATAATAGGTTTAGCTATTATATAAGTAATTACCTAGAAGCGGCCTATACTTTATATAGCGAATAGGGATATATATTTAAGGGCTACTAAAAAAACTTAAGGACGAACTAGGAGCTAATCGGTAGTAGGCTATTAGTAGATAATAACTAGGAATAGGATAAGTAGTTACGATTATTATAAAGAAGATTCGAAGTAAAGATTAAGATACGGCTAAATAACTAATAGGTCGTAGTAGAAGTAATACTAGATAATAGAGTAGATATAAATATTATAAGTAGCGACCTACTAAGGAGGTTAGGAATATAGCTCGTACTAGATAAGGAATCTTTAGCTACCCCCCTAAGTAACGAGCGGATCCTAACCTTTAGTATAAGAAAGCTTATTTATAGGGTTACTAATAACCCTAGGATTACGAGGATCTAGTCCTCCGAGTATAAAGTAGTAGATAAGATCCGGAACGGCTATAATATTATACTAAGTAATTCTTAGCTAACTTAGACGAACCCTATAAAAGACTAGTAGTTAAGGTACTAAAAGTACTTACTACGGAAAGAAGATATTAAGATCGTAGTATTAAGGAAGGAAATTAGGAAAGTAATAGAAGAGACGGATATAATTATAATAATTATCCTAGAAAACGTCTAGATACTATTACGGGGGGTATAGTAGGATAACTATTATAGAGATAAAGCTATAACCTTATAAATCCTATAATAGTTCTAAGAATTCGGAGACGTATTCGACATAGAGAGAGGCGCTACCCTGCCGTAGTACTACGAGTAGAACTATACTATTAACGTAGAAGAAGGGAAGAGAGTTCTATTCGGGCCTATCTACGCACTCGTAGAAGAGGAACTTAAGGTACTCTAGGAATATATTAACGACTTACTAAAGAAGGGATAGATTAGGCCCTCTATTAGCCTAGCTAGAGCCCTAGTACTATTCGTCCTAAAGAAAGGCAGTAAACTTAGGATATATATAGACTATAGAGTATTAAATAAAGTTATAAAAAAGGATTATATAGTACTCCTACTTATCTACGAGATACTTAATAGGCTATCTATAGCTAGGCTCTTTATAAAGCTCGACCTTAAAGACGTATACTACTATTTTAGGATTAGGGCTAGAAACGAATAGAAGACTGCCTTTAGGACGAAGTATAGATACTTTAAGTACTTAGTTATACTATTTAGACTCGTAAATATACTAGCTACCTTCTAGGTATATATTAATAAAGTACTAGCAGGCCTTATAAATATAATTTACGTAATCTATATAGACGATATCCTAATATACTCGAAAATAATAATAGAATACTAGAAGAGTACTAGAGCTATACTATAAAGACTTAGAGAATAGGGGTTATACGTAAACCTAGATAAGTACGCCTTTAATATAACTATAGTAGAGTTCCTAGGGTTTATAATATCCCTAGTAAGACTCTTAATCGCGGACGAAAGAATTACTATAGTACGAGACTAGCCGATACCTAAGATACTTAAGGAACTATAGGGTTTCCTTAGATTTACGGGGTTCTATAAGCGCTTTATAAAGAACTACTTAAAGATCGTAGTACCCCTTACTAGTAGAGGTAACTATAACCCTATAGTACCCCTACTACTAACGATAAAGGAGATTATAGTATTTAAGAAACTAAAAATTATCTTTATAAGAGTACTAGTACTATACTACTTCGATCTATTACTTAGAACCCGAGTCGAGCTAGACGCTTCGAGCTTCGCGATCGGATCTAATATCTCCTAGCTAGAAGGGGATAGCTAGAGACTAGTCGCCTTCTTCTTAAGGAAGCTCTAGGGGGTAGAACTAAGATATAATACCCTAGAAGTAGAAATAATAGTAATTATAGAATTATTTAGAACGTAGAGGTAGTACTTAGCGTATAGTAGAGATACTATAGAAGTACTAACTAATTACCTAAACTATAAGTACTTCCTAGATAAACCGAAGATATTAGAAAGATAAGCTAGATAGCTATAAGCCCTAGTAGAGTTTAACTTTAGAATCGACTTTAGAGCTAGTAATAGGAACCTAGTAAATAGCCTATTATAGTAACTAGACTATAAGTCGTAAAAAGGAGAGTAAGACGAGGCTCGAGCTAGATATCTACTATCGTAGTTACGATAGTTTAGTAACCTTATTAGCGTAATTACAGAGTACTACTAGTAGGGAGATAACTAGCTACTATAAAAGGTTATCTAGGACGAATAACGAAGAGATAAATTCTATTTATTAGGGAAATAGAGGGGGAAGAAAGACTAGGAGGATACGGATAGGCTACTATAGTACTAAGGGAAGATATTTATACTATAGAATAATAACCTAAGGAAGGAAATCTTATAATAAGTATATAATAGCCTAATAATAAGGTATTAGGGATATAGAAAGACGATTATATGACTGCGAAATACTTACTTCTAGAATAACTTATTAAAAGATATTAGGACTTATATCCCGACCTACCTAACCTACTAAATTACGAAACTACGATAATATAAGCCCTATAGTACCCTTACTAGTCTACTACTACTAGGCAGGCTATTCTAAGAGCTCTCTATAGACTTTATAACGGGCCTCTTACTAATAGTAAAGTAAGACTCTATACTTATTATAGTAGACTAATTTACGAAATATATAAAGTACCTCCCTATAAGTAGTAGACTTATAATAGAGGGTCTTATAATAACCTTATAAGATAACGTCTTTAAGATATACGGGCTCCCTAGAGGAATAGTATCGGATAGAGGATCCCTCTTTATAAGTAAGTTCTAGATAATACTTTATAGACGGATAGGGATAGAGAGACGCCTATCTATAGCGTTTCACCTATAGATAGACGGTTAGACGGAATAATAGAACTAGAACCTCGAATACTACCTTAGAACGTTCTATAATATAGAATAGTCGAACTAGGCCTAGCTACTCCTATTAGTAGAGTTCGTATATAATATATTATTCTATTCGACTATCTAATAGTCCCTAGCGGAAGCCCTAATAGGGTATACCCTAGCTAGTCCTAGTAACTTATTACGATATTAGTAATACCGGGGAAACGTAGTCGTAGTAGAAGAACGTAGTATAGAATAGGAGGGGAATAGGAGAAGGATACGAGATCTACTATAGAAATATAGTAGATAATAAGCTAGATACTATAATAAGAACTATAAACTAAAGTAGTACGAAAAAGGCGATATAGTCTTACTATTAGTAAAAACAGTTAAATAGTAGTAACTAAGTAGGAAGCTATCGGATAAGTACTTAGGACTATTTAAGATCGTTAGGAAAGTCGGGGACTATAGCCTCGTATATAGGCTATAGCTACTTACTAGCTATAGAATCTACGATATCTTCTACGTATCCTACTTAGAAGACTAGAAGCCGCGGCTATAAGAGCCGATACTAAACCTATAAACGATAGAAGTTAACCTAATTATAGGGATAGAAGATATATACTTAGTATAGGAGATCGTAGCTTATAAGGGGCTACTATATAATAGATAGTACCTTATTAGGTAGGCTAGTTACCCCGAGAGCGAAAATTCTTAGGAGCTAGCTAGAAATATCGCGGACGACGTAATCGATAGCTACTACGAGGAGTAGAATAGATAGAAGGATTATAATAGTAGGTTACTAGGAGAGTAATAGCGGATAGTTATAGGGCATTAACGGGGGACTAGCCCCTGCCCTACTAGAAGCTAAGTAAAAGTAAAGTAATAAAAAAAAAGAAAATAGATAGTAGACTACTAGTAGGCTAGTAGTAGTAGTAGTAGGAGTATATAATATAATTTACTTATCCTAGCTATCCTAGCTATCTAGGCTATCCTTACCCCTAAGGCTATTACTACTAACAGTATTATCCTCTACCTCCTCCTCGTTAGTAAGGGTATTATAGTTCTATAGCGGGTTAGTAGCGGATTACTAGCGGACTACTAAGAAAAGACTTACGACGAGGTTATAGCTCTTACGGACTTCGGAGAGTATAGTAAAAATATTACCGACCCTACTAGTAATCTACTATAAGGTAGTAGCGGAGGCCTTAGTAGCCTAGGCGGAGCGCTCGGCGGCCTAGGCGAGGCGCTCTATAGTAGCTAGGCGGCGAGCCTAGTACTACTTAGCGTCCTCCTTCTCTAAGGCGGCCCGTTTCTTAGTACTAGTAGCCTTATCGTTCTTACCCTACTAGAGGGCCTTAGTAGCGTCGGCCCTAGCCTTATTAAGATTTACCTATAAGAGATTAGTAGTAGACTACTAGGAGATAACGAAGGAAGATATACTTTAAAGTTACTAGTATAGCCGTTAGCGGCTACGGCCTCTACGGCTAGTTAAAGAGCCCGAAAGACGGGCTAGTCCTTAATAGGGGGCTACGGCGGGTTAGCTATAGACTACTAAGGGGGTACTAGAAGTACTTATAGGGATATATACTTTCCCTTTCTAGGAAATATTATAGTACGAGTATTTAGTAGAGGCGGCTACTTATAGTTAGTAGGGTACGGGGGGGGGTACTAGTAGACCGCCTAGAGACTTATATCCGTCGTTCTCATAGTAGGGGTAGTCCTAAGCGCTAGCTAGAACCTACTACTTAGCTATATAGTCCGTATAGCGGAGGTATAGTATGCCTCTAGTAGTATAGAGCGTATTAGTAGTATTATAGGTAGGGTTCTAGATAAGGGGAGCTATAGTTCTATAGCAGATTAGTAGCGAGCTACTAGGGGACTACTAGCAGACTACTTATAAGAGAGAGGGTATATAATTAAGTTTAACGAACTATAGTAATATTAGTAATATTAGTACCTAGACTACTACTAGACTATAGTAGGCTTATAAGTAAGTAATTAGAAATTTAAAAGAAACGAAAATCTATACGAAGTTAGTAAAAGAACCCTAAGTAACTAACTACTAGGATCTAGGACTCCTAGACTAAGGCCGAGATAAGCCTAGGGAAGAGCTACTTACTATCGTTATCATTATTATTATTAAAGAAGAAGAGAATAGGAGACTCGGAGACTAGAAGAGGCTATTAGATATATGGGAGGGCTATAACTATACGAAATAGAATAATACGCTATTCCTTATTATAATTTTAAGATAAATAGGAGTAGCGACCTACGCAATAACTATAGAGAGCTCTAATAGTAACTATAAGAACCCCCTAGTAGACTACTAGAAGATATAACTACTAAATAACGACCTAGAATAAAGAAAGAACGCAGAATTAGAAATAGAAAGAGTAAAGATACCCGTAGTAGACTAATAGCAGAACCCCTAGGAGTAGCCGAGGACTAAGGCGTACCTAGTAGACTAAGAAAGAAGACTAGAATAGATAATAAAGATAATAGATAATAAGACTAATAGAATAATAGAATAGTAGATATCTATAGTAGACTAATAGTAGAACCCCTAGGGGCTACCGAGTACTAAGGCGCACTTAGTAGACTAAGAAAAGAAGAAAGACCAGAATAGATAATAAAGATAATAGATAATAAGACTAATAGAATAATAGAATAGTAGAATAATAGAATAATAGAATAACGGAATAGTAGTAGCTAGTTAGGGCTATAGGTACTACGTAGTAGGCTATAAGGAGAGGAAACTACTAAAGGCTATTACTTCGAGACGAAGTAATAAGAGAGGAGGGCTATTATATTATAAGTACGGGCGACTACGGGCTAGAGGGGGCCGGGACCCTAGGGGTTACTAGTAGACTAAAGGGCCGAGCGTTAGTAGAATTATATATATATAGATACGGCCAGAGGCCTAGATAAGGAGAAGGAGGGGTATTAATTATTCTACGTCTCTATAGCTACTTACTAATAGACTTATTACTCGTCCTTTACTTATTATTAAACTACTCCCCTAATATTAATATACTCTAGAAAATAGTTACTACGATATACGATACGATTAACGAGAGAAACGAGACAATTACCTAACTTAGGGAGGATATAGGCAAGATTATAATAATACTTATATAATTAAGTAATAGTTAAACGCAAGGGATTCCACTTCAGGACATACAGGGATAATTACATCGGAATAGTTACGTTAGAATGAGCGGAATAACACGAGTCGACGCGAAGGATTTGCGCGATAGGAATACCTTGATTGTATTGGAAGGAACGGGACGTAATTTGCAGTACGTTAAGTAGCTATACGCCTGAACGCAACGAGGACGTTGCGCCCTCATTAGAAGGGGGCACTATTAGGCCGGGGTTACGTGGCAAGGGCCACGTGACCACGCTTCACTCTTCTTGGGGGATTCCCCGGTAATATAGTTAGATGGAGAGTAAGCTCTTACATACCAAGGTCAAGGATACCATACCACCGTGACACGTTGCAAGCAGTATACATGCTTTGGGACAATTACACGTGAGCTTCCTTTGCAGTCTTGGGAAGTGGGGCTATTGAGAACACTCCTTTAGAGACAGGCTATATGTCGTTGTACATATGTTCATGATCGTGGCATTGATTAATGGAAATGGCACTGTCGGTGATTGCGGTCGCAAGAGTCACGGGAGTCAAGTAGCTGAGGCTTATGTTGTGTAAAGCAGGTGATGCGAGGGAACAATTTCACACGGCCGTAAGTTGCAGCAGCAGCTATCCAATTGAGCTAAAAGAATACCTACGTATTGAATCAACGCTTCTGATTCAATTGAGCTGCATTCATGAAGGTATAGGTAACACTTATACCACTGCAGGGTATAACCCGTAACAATGCTCGACCGACCCACGAGTATCCCTTCCATCATCGATCAGAAACTTCGCTGTCAGTCTGACGAAGACGACGATGCGCGCAGTACCAAGACCGTGGCGATTGCGAAATGCAGGGCGTCACGGGAACCATCGCCTCCAACTCTCCTGACCTCGTGTTTAGCTGTTGCCCTGGGAACGCTGATCAACTGACGGCGGCCTGCTTCCGACACCAAGGACGTGCGTATCTAGAATCGTCATCCGAACAAGCTGGCAACCGGCTTGAACTTGGTAGATGAAGGTCCTGTTGCAGCTGGTTGGTAAAAGGTGATTTGAGGCGACAGTGCCCATAGCGTCCTCAGGGCAATCGAGGGCCTTGAAGAACCGCAACCACCCCAATATTTCCGCAATGTTGTTCCTTTATACCCCGTCAGCGTCATTTTCTCCAATTTATGACGGTGATTGCCTTGACAAGCCAGCTTTTTGATTGTTGAGACAGACGCTATTTGGCTGAGTCGTGTGCGTATCTTCTGGGTCCTGGCCTTTTTTTCTTCACTGTACCTTGGGGTCGTGAAGTGAGGATGACCTTAACTACGTAAGTACCCCAGCTAGGTAGGTAGGTAGGTAGGTTGCCTTCTACACCAGGCACCACTCAGCCTGGGACACCCAGGTCGCCACAAGAGATGTCACTTCATGTTTCGAGAAATCCTGAGGCAAGGTAGACATGCAATAGAACGCCCACCAGCTTGCGTGCTTTGCGTCCACGTTGCTCTCGGCCAGGTGTCTCACGGGTACCTGTCATATTGGCGCTCGAGACGCTGACTGGTTCCAAGTCCCACGCCTGTGGCACCTTGGCAGGCTCCAGGTTAGCCTCTCCTGCCTATCTCGCTGCCAGCCCATATGTGGCTAGCGCCACCTCGCTTAGCCAGGCTCGCCATGGCCACAATAGCACTGTGACCCTGGTCTACTTGCATTCCTTACCTGAATCGCCCGAGGGGCGGAGTACCCTGAGCTCCCCTCACTAGCAGCACTCATCTGACCGACTGACCCTTCTGCCCTGCCACTCTCTGCAGTCTGCCTCTGGCTGTCCAAGGTCCAAAGGTCGGTCTCCACTCACCGTCCCATCATCCCCTCATCCAGATTCATTAAAGTTCCTCCTCCTCACGTCCCATTTGTGTTCTCTTCAACGTTCATCGAAGTAACACTGGAGGGCAAAGCGCGCTTCTACTCCTAGGAGGGCTTCTTCAATCTTTTTCCTTTTTTTTCCCTACGTCTCCGTCTCCGTCTCAGTATCCGTCTCCTCCGTTCTCGTCCTCTCGTCAACGTCTGGTTTCTCATTCCTGGTCCCTTTACGGTCCCACTGCATATTCCTCAGCGTGCGCAGTCTCCCGTCCTACGTCTCGGCCTGTCTTGCTCTTACGTCGCCGCCTGTCGTCCCGTCCCGTAGCGTTCGAGCCATCCGGCCCTTCTCCCCCGCTATCGACCGCCGACTGTCTCAACGGAGACTTCCCGAAGCTATCAGTCTTTGCGAATCGAGCTTGGGAGACCGTTGGCTTTCATCGACAACCGCGGACGCTCGGGGAATCACTTTGCCTGCGACCAACCTTGCTGCAATACAACGAACTCCACACCCCCTCGTTTGCCAAAGCACGAACGATCAGCTGCCTCGGCGCATCGCCCCTAATACAGACACCGCAAAAACCCATCATCGTTGCGACCATCCTACCAATGGCTGACAACGGAACCAACGCAGCCCAGCTGCCTCCCCCTGCGCAGTCCAACCAGGGCGCTCCAGGCTATGAGAATGGCCAGAAGCCCCCCCCTCCTCTGCACATCCCGCAGAACAACAACCCCATCCCGACGGCTATCACCTCGCCCATGTCTGGTGTTGACCAGGCCATGTCGCCTGGCAGTGCCGGAGGCTTCGGGCGCCGTGCTGCCCCAGAGCCCAACAAGCGCGCCCTATACATTGGGGGTCTCGACCAGCGCGTGACGGAAGATGTTCTGCGACAGATTTTCGAGACGACTGGCCATGTTCAGAACGTCAAGATTATCCCCGACAAAAACGTGAGCTCCAAGCCCCATGTCTTGCCGCTCGACACACAGCTAACCTGGTTTAACAGCAAAAGGGCTACAACTACGGTTTTGTCGAGTACGATGACCCTGGTGCGGCCGAGCGCGCCATGCAGACCCTCAACGGACGTCGTGTCCACCAATCCGTATGTCTTCTTGATGGCAAACTCATCGCTCCTAGCCAGCTCGCTGACAATCTGTAGGAAATCCGTGTCAACTGGGCTTACCAGTCCAACACGACTAGCAAGGAGGACACCTCAAACCACTTCCACATCTTCGTGGGCGATTTGTCCAACGAAGTCAACGACGAGATCCTCACCCAAGCCTTCTCTGCCTTTGGATCTGTCTCCGAGGCTCGTGTCATGTGGGATATGAAAACTGGCCGATCTCGGGGTTACGGATTCGTCGCCTTCCGGGACCGGCCTGATGCGGAGAAGGCATTGAGCTCCATGGACGGCGAATGGCTTGGTTCTCGTGCCATCCGTTGCAACTGGGCGAATCAAAAGGGTCAGCCCTCGATTGCCCAACAGCAGGCCATGCAGGCCATGGGTATGACCCCGACGACACCCTTTGGCCACCACCAGTTCCCCGCGCATGGTATGGCATCCTACGAGGTTATTCTGGCCCAAACCCCCAACTGGCAGACGACCGTCTACGTTGGAAATCTCACTCCCTACACTACCCCCAACGATGTCGTACCTCTCTTCCAGAACTTCGGTTTTGTCGTCGAGTCTCGTTTCCAAGCAGATCGTGGATTCGCTTTCATCAAGATGGAGAGCCACGAGGCTGCCGCCATGGCCATCTGCCAGATGAACGGCTACAACGTCAATGGCCGCCCCCTGAAGTGTAGCGTATGTAACCCTCCGTCTGAACGACGATGTCCCATCCTTGAGGATAGAAACCGAACGAATAGCTAACATTGCCTCAGTGGGGCAAAGACAAGACGCCCAACGCCGCTGGAGGATTCGACCCTGCTCAACAGGGCTACAGCCCGCAGAGCGCCACTGCTCCTGGCGCCTACCCCGGAACGCCCACTGCGTACTTCCCTCAGTACGGTGGTAAGCAGACCTTACGTTCCGTGGTCGCACTTGTCCAAACTAACAAATGCATGTTGTAGCGCAATACAGTGGCCAACCTGGTAACTACGGAGGACCGGCTGCCCAGTCGCCGGCCGGTTACGGAGCCCAGCCCATGGGCTACGGCGGACCTCAGAGCGCAGGTGGTTACGGCCGTGGACAGCAGCCTCCCAGTGGCCAGTGGCAGCAGGGACCTCAAGGCCAGGCTTTCAACAACGGCTACGGCGGTTATCAAGGCTAAAAGAAACCCCACCACACTTCTTGATATCGATGCATCTGCGGAGGCCTTGCCAAGTACGGGTGAAGGAAAGTGATCGGGGTGCCAATCTTTCTGGGGCCTCAGATTGGGAGATACATCACCTTTCTGTGTGGGCTTGTGTTGTTGCCAGGAAAAGCATGTGTGGTTCGACGAACCACGATGGCGGTAATGTGGGTAGTGCGCAACGGCGGGACAAGGTGATGGAAGGGCCGGCGAGGCCGTTCGCTTCCATCGGACGGTCGTGGATTCTCAATTTTCTGTCATGGACCTCTCACCTCGTACTCTCTGGTCTTCCGTCCTCCGCTTCCGTCTCTGGCTTTTACCTCTTTCTTGTCGTCTTGCCGTGATGCTCTCTCTCATAAGCATGTTTTTCACCCCTCCTCCTCTGTCATCCGTGGTTTCAAAATTTCAAATTCATGTCATGTCTATCCCCCCCCCCCTTCTCTTTCTGTCACACAAGAAACGCATTCACATTTTCCTCCGCTCTACTCGACACAACGCTCCTTTATTCATCAGACGTTGCTCTTGGATACCACCTCCGCAAGACGGACTGTTCATTAACGAGGTTATGACTTGTTTTGCAATACCCAGTTTGCACTTTGGACTGAGAAGGGGTAGGGCACTGGATGCCCAAAATGTATGAATGAGGCTATGAGGTTTGTGGGTTTGATCGGTTGCGGAGATGAGAAGCAGGGTAAATCCAGGATGGAGAAATCGAGTCAAG
This sequence comes from Verticillium nubilum, assembly GCA_002851675.1. Lineage (NCBI taxonomy): Eukaryota > Fungi > Ascomycota > Sordariomycetes > Glomerellales > Plectosphaerellaceae > Verticillium > Verticillium nubilum. Next base: position 168,805 of record NMXI01000017.1, read on the forward strand.
TGTTACCCTTACCCGTACGTGGTGTATATATCGCGTGGTGTCTGATGCAACGCGAACCACAATCTGCCTGTCATGGTCGGTCATTCGAGTGGGCGTTCTGCCATGCGGACGCGGCTGTACATTAAGACTTACCAGTAGGTCCCTTGCCTGTCTCCCTGTGAACTTGAGTCGGAATTTTCACGTGTCATGGCCGTAAAGATCCATGGGTCCATACCTTACCTAAGGTACTTGTCAAGGTCCCGTCCCATAAGGTAAGGTAAGATAGGTACGTAAGCTGCTAATACGGTGGCTAGCTACCTACGTATTTGTCTTGAGTGGTGTCAAGCCCCACGTGACTGCGTCATCACTAACTGGGCCAGTCGTATCGACCCTCTCAACCGTACCACTTTCGACACAGTATGACTGGGCAGCTCGGTTGGCTGTGGCTGAACTTAATGGATGGGGGGAAAGCAGCAAGAGCTACCTATCCGACTTTGTTTTCGCCTGACAATTTTATTTTCTGCTTTCGCCGGGGGACGCGACTGGAACAGCCGAGTGCTTGATTGCACTGTCGTGTTGATTGATGGTGCAGTGTTCAGCCAGGTACCGTAGGTATCGACATGACGAACCGCGTATCGTGAGTGAACCTCGTCGGCAAGCTCGTGTTAGGGCGATACACCACCCATTTGAGGTGACAAGATCCCGAGACTTGAAGGGAAACCATGCTAGTCATTCTCGGCCCCCAAATGCTGAACGCCGCAAGCGCAAACGCAAACGAGGCTATCCACAACCTCAAGGCCTGAGTGGAATTTTGAGCCAACAGCGAACGGGCAATGATCCACCATGCTGTCTGTAAGAAGGGAGTGTCACTGTGGCGTGGCAGGCAAGGCCGGGCGGTACCTCACAAGTAGTAGACAGGGCAGCCGAAGCCCAACATCTCTCTCTTTGCGCCCAATCATTAATCCTCCTTCCTCCACAATCCCCGTCACAATCCGCCTCGATCTGGGCACCAATTCTCCGACCGAACGGCCTTTCCTTCACCCTCACTCCTCACTCCTCTGCCAGGCCAGATCGAAGACCCTATTGGGCAAGCCACCTAAGGTGAAAGGACCAGAGAAGGGACAATCGAAGGGCAGAGAGTGACACTCACAGAGGCAGAGAGAACCCGCACAGTTCTTCGTACTTGCGTCGTTCCGCGCCCAATCCTGTCCGCGTCCGCCCGCCCGCCCACCTCCCCATGCCTAGGCCCCCCCCCTTCCCCCAAACAGCAACGAGGACAGCCAAGACAGCAAGCAAGCAAGCAACAGAAGCAACAGAAGCAGCTGCAGTGCGGTCTCAGCCCAAACCGGTGCGCTCGCCCGCTCTAACGCGTCCCGTCGACCACCTGCTACCCTACCTCATTACCGTCCTCAAGTCCCTCTGGTCGAGCAACTGCAAGGCCAACAACGACATCCCGCTCCAGCGCTTGCGAAGTGATTTTCCTTGGGCCCGACGATCCTGATCCTGATCCTAATCTGCGCCTCGTCTCGCTTTCTCTTGCGATCACCCCATCTTCTCTTCCTCTCGCCCATCTCTTCCTCCACTGCCAACCTACACGCTGTCTATTCGCCCCGTCGTAAATCCCGCCTCGGGCATCTTGTCCGCCCACCCCCTCCCTCTCCCCCAACCACCTTGTCTTTTGCCATGGATCCCCAATGGCAACAGGGCTACGCTGACTCCAGCGCCTCCTCGCGACGATACAACAACGGCGCTCCCCAAATCGCTCGCGACTACGTCGGCCAGATGCCCCCTCAAGGTCACAGCCACGGCCACGGTCACAGTCTTAGCCAGGGCCAGAATCAACCTCCAGCTGGCTTCAAGTACGAACAGTACCAGCAGGCTCCCAGTGCCGCCGCCCCCGCGGCCTCGCCCATGGTATCGCCCCAGATGCGCGACGGCAACGGCGACGTTGCCATGCAGGACGCTCAGGACCCCTATGCCAGCATGAAATATCCCATGAGGCCGCACCATCAGTCTCACCTCTCCGGCAGCCGTCCTGCTAATCTGCATTCGTCCCAGGAGCCATCCGCTGCCGCGCAGCGATACTCCCCCATGGAGGCTCTATCGCCCACCTCGCCCTACGCGCCCAAATCGGCCGCCCATGGTCAATTCGTCAACCCCCCCGACCAGAGGCAATCGCCCACGAGGCAGCAAACCGACTACAATCCTCAGAGCCCCTACTATGCCGGGCGCCAGCAAGCTCCTCAGCTGCCACCCATCACCCCCTATACCACGACCCACGATGGGTACCCGTCCTCAGCTGTCGCCAATCTTGATGGTGCTTTCTCCGCTATCGATCCCAAATCGCCGCGCCGCCCAGTCGCCTCGCCTAGCAAAAGCGTTGTCCCCGAGTTCAAGCCGGTTCGCGCTCCGACCGACCTTCGACCCAAAGTCAGCGCGCAGCCGCCGTTTCGTCGGGCGAACCCTGAAGGGGGCTTCATCAGCGTAAGACTTGACATGGCCACCAAACACCTCTTTGGCGCCGCAGAACCTATGGGCTGACCCTTTGACCCATAGCCCCTGCAAGCTCTGACCGTTCACCTTCCTGCCACCTACCGCATCTGCAACCCCAACTTCAAATACGAGTCGTCACGCAACCCCCGGCGCGTCTTGACCAAGCCGAGCAAGGGCGTCAAGAACGACGGTTTCGACAACGAAGACAGCGATTACATCCTCTACGTGAACGACATTCTCGGCTCGGAGGAAGCCGGCCACAAGTATGATACTGCTCGAAGCCCCATGGGGTGTCCCCGCCCTTCCACTGGCATGTCACTTGCTAAGACGCTACGTAGGAACCGATACCTCATCCTTGATGTTTTGGGCCAGGGAACATTCGGCCAGGTCGTCAAATGTCAAAACTTGAAGACTCAAGAGGTTGTCGCCGTTAAGGTTATCAAGAACCGCACAGCCTACTTCAACCAGAGCATGATGGAGGTGTCTGTCCTTGATTTGGTAGGATGACTTGGTCCCCCAACGACCTGAGACCTCATTTGCTAACTCAACCTGACGCAGCTCAACACCAAACTTGACAAAAATGACGACCATCACCTCCTGCGACTGAAAGACACCTTTATCCACCGCCAGCATCTTTGCCTCGTGTTTGAGCTCTTGAGCGTTAACCTCTATGAGCTGATCAAGCAGAATCAGTTTAGGGGACTCAGCACCACCCTCGTTCGTGTCTTCGCCCAGCAGTTGCTCAACGGCCTCGCCCTTCTCAACAAGGCCCGCCTCATTCACTGCGATCTGAAGCCCGAGAATATTCTGCTGAAGAACCTCGAAAGCCCCATCATCAAGATTATCGATTTTGGCTCCGCTTGTGACGAGCGTCAGACCGTCTATACATATATCCAGTCTCGATTCTATCGCTCGCCCGAGGTTCTTCTGGGCTTGCCATATTCATCTGCCATCGATATGTGGTCGCTTGGCTGCATTGTGGTCGAGCTGTTCCTCGGTCTGCCACTCTTTCCAGGATCCTCCGAATACAACCAGGTGTCACGAATCGTGGACATGCTTGGCAACCCGTCCAACTGGATGATCGAGATGGGCAAGCAGGCGGGCGAGTTCTTTGAGAAGCGGCAGGATGAGTTCGGACGGCGCACGTACCAGCTCAAGCCCATGGAACAGTACGCGCGGGAGCACTCCACCAAGGAGCAGCCCAGCAAGAAGTACTTCCAGGCGAACACGCTTCCTGACATCATCAAGACTTATCCCATGCCGCGGAAGAACATGAAGCAGAACGAGATCGACAGAGGTAAGCCTGGCCTTTTGTCCATGAAGAGGAGTACTACTGACGAGATGTACAGAGATGAACAACCGAATCGCATTCATTGACTTTGTCCGAGGTTTGCTGAACATCAACCCTCTAGAGAGATGGTCTCCGCAGCAGGCCAAGCTGCACCCATTCATCACCCAACAAAAGTTCACTGGCCCCTTCGTGCCCCCCATGAACCTCAAGTCGAGCTCGCTTAACAGGTCTCCGGCTCCTGGGACGCAACAACAACAACAAGCAGAGGCGCTCAGCAAGCAACGAGCGCAAGCTGCCCAGGCACAAGCCAACTCGGCGGCACAGGGAGCCTACGCATCGATGAACGCGCAGTATCAGCAGGCCGGACACGCCCCGGCAACGCAGTCCATGTACGGGGGCAATGTCATGTACTCCCCTGGCGCAAACCACGTTCCACAACCCCCTGCCTACGGTCCGCAACCGGGTGGTTATGGGCAGCAGGTCGTAATGTCCCAAGCGCCGCAGCAGATACCAGCAGCTCCATACAGCCAGCAGCCGAATGTTAACCAAGGCGGTCTGTATCCGCAGAACAACATGCGGGCCGGGCGCCAGCGGGCTTCGACAATGGACCAACAACAAAGTGGCATTCCGGCTGCCATTCAACGCGTTGCTAGCCACCTTGACCCCAGCCAACCCATCAGGCTGCAGCCAAGCCCTGCTTACTACCCACCACCAGGCGAGGGCATGTCGGGGGTTGAAGGTACACCGGGCCGGGCCGGGCGACGTGATAGCCGCGCGCAGCAGCAAGGCCGAAGGGGGAATAATCGAGACTTTATCCGTAACCTCGAAGAACGGACGCTTGAGGAGGGCTTCATGGGCAACCAGAACAACCCCTGGCACTGAAAGTATGGCCGACGTTGTTCAGTCGAATTCAAAAGCAACCACCAGCCATGACGTCTCTCGGTGACATACGCGTTGATCGGTTGAGTCTCAACAGGTATCAAGAGTGGCAGCGGTTTATTCAGGATTCCGGCCCCTCCGAAATGTTGGTCAACCTTCTCCGAGAGCTGGCGCAAAGTTTCACAAGGTCCGATGAGACGTACGAGAGGTGGGACATGTAAGATATCCAAGCTTGGTTCGAGTCAGAAGCCCGGCGAGATTGAAGAAGTCGATGCGGAAGGAGAGAGCATGCGTTGGACATACGCCGAATGAGCTCGGCGCCAGGGGTGGACATGTGTTTGTTTCCGCGGCGACCATATTCTCCCTCAGATAGACAACACACATGGCGCTGCTGGCAGCAGAAGATGGATATCAACAGGATGGATGCGCCACGAACGACGACCAAGGAGGAAGACGGGGCGGAGGGGGATATTGATGCATCTTAAAACGCGGATGGAGGGCACTGGCGCCTGTTTTCTCTGCATCCACAGAAGGGATTGCGAAGAAGAGAAAGGGTCAATGACCTCAGAGCAAAGGAGCTCTGACAAGTTTTTGTGCCTTGGATCCTAGATGTTATCTGGACTGTCTAAGTGCCGTCTGTGCTAAAAGCTCTCTTGTCGCAACAAGTGTACATGGATGGACCTTCCTTGGATCCTGGATCGAAGTACCTTGGCAGATGGTCTTTCGAAATCGCGGGACATTAAAATATGAACAATGCTGAAGCGCTCAGAAGTTTCGGTAGTCATGACCGACCCCGAAGGGAATCGTGAATACGCTGCTGGACTGTGTTGAGGAGAAGGAACGGGAGAATGCAAGTGCATGGCGAGACGCAGGCTGAGAGAGGTACGGTGGAGACGCGCCTCAAACTTGGACTGATCTGTCAGGTACCGACGCTCCAGTACGTTATGGGTGCTAAGCTGTGGCGTACGTACCCAGAAATAAATCACCAATGGAAAGTCATGCTCTATGTTCTTCCACGCCTGAACTACTCCCCAACCAACCGACACATCTTGAGCTACGAACCATCTTTACTGCACCGATACCCCTGGATAGCTTTAGTCGCATCATCCTTTCAGAAACCTCATCGGATACCCTCTCCTCTCCGAACACTCCCCCGAATCCTTCTGCCGGCTTCCTCATCAGCCCAGCGCCTTGACCCTACGCGTGCATCCTACTTCCATCAGAACCCGACCTGAATCTCGTTAAACGCTGCGTGGTACCATCACCACAATGGCGAAGGTCGCAGTCGACTTCGAGAAAATCGTTCACGAGGGTGAGTCGCTGCTTCTGATGGCAATCTGCTCAGATGGCTTTCTGACCACACTATACAGGTCGCGAGCGCCAGAAGAACCAGGCCCTCGCACAGAAGATCTTTTCGAAGGACAGGAGACAGAGCGCCCCTTCTAAACTCAAGCCCGGGACGGGCCCTTCGCTTGCGAGCAGGGTGGGTGTCAAGAAGGTAGGTTCCTGTGCACCCGGACATTTCTCTCTCTGACGACCCTACGCGACCAGTAGCTAACTCGAGGCCTAACGATAGCAACGCGCCTCCGTCGGCCCAGCTAAACCTATCAGCGCGGGCAACATCAACGGCGACTGGACCCACGACCTCCACAGCTCTGTCAATGATACCAGGAACAACAGCCTTGCCGCACGAATCTCGGCGCCCGGCAGCAAGAACGCCGCCGCCGCACCCAAAGGCAAGCGCGCAGAGAGGCGCGCCGCCAAAATGGCGGACGCGTTCGAGCGAACGGACTCCCAGCAGCAGAAGCAGAGCCCCGCCCCGAGAGGTCCCGGCCTGTCCATCCGTGGACTGGCAGGGCCGTACGCCGTCATGGCGCAGAACTTCGCGCCGGGCACGACGGCGGCGGACATCGAGAGCGCCATGACGCCCGTCGGCGGCGAAATGGTCAGCTGCAACATCATCAAGACGCAGCCCATAATGATTGTTGAGATGGTGTTCTCGTCCAAGGAAGGTGGCGAGGCAGTAATTTCAACCTTCAATGATCAGACGGTATGCTTTCTGCTGTTGCGCCGGCCCACGCACGAATGATTGCTAACCATGATATGCCAGGCCGACGGTCGACTCATCAAGGTGTACCCCAAGCCAGGCGGCTATAAGGAGCCTGCCGCGCAAAGGAGCGTAGCCCCGCGCAACGCTCCCAACGGGCCAAGGTCCCTGAGGTCTAACGAGGGGAATGTCGTCGACGGATCGCACGGCTTCCAGGACGAGGCCAGAGATGAGGAGCAGCCCTACTATTACAGTACTGAGCGGAGCGGTCTTTACAGCGACAAGCTCGTTGGAAACAGCCGCAGGGGTCGGGGGCCCCAGCGGCGCAATCGGGGCGGGCGGTAGGCCTTGACAAGTGTGCAGGGGGCGGAGAAAACAGGCGTTCGGTTGCAGCACAGATCCTGCGAGTCTGCATATGAGCATGGTTACTGGGTAATGGGATGTAGGTCGTACTCAACGGCCAGATATTACCTCCTCAATATCAACGAGTGAGGATTGCCTTGGAGGGAAAGATCTGATTAGATCTAGTAACATGCTTTGTGCAAAGTTATCTAATTGCCTATGGTCATGACGCAAGTGGTGGAGTCAATGTTGGTACAGTACTAGGCTTGACTCTATGTGATATTTGTACATTCATATGTTGTACAGCGCTTCCCCCGCAGGGCCTTACCACTCCATGGTATCCGCAAATGACCTCTTTGAGGTTGCGTGATCTTGTTCCCCGACAACGCTGGCCGGCAGCTGCTGTCGGAGCTCGGTGAAGACAACGACCTGCCTGTTAAGGCTATCTCGCCTTTCCTGGAGCACCTTCATGGTCTTCCTGTCGACTACATCCTCAACCCGCCCGACGCGCCCCGCAACGCCGATCATTTCGCGCGCCAGTCCGACGACCTCGTTAACGCGATCAAACGCCTTTCGGTCCCTGATCCACGACTTCCGGCTCTCGACCATCCTCGGTAACCCGACGCTCTCGCTCGCGAGGCAGTATGGCTCCCAGACCGTTTCGAGCGCGTCCGCGAGGCGTCGACAGTAGGGCTTCCACTCACTCATGCGTGCGGGAGAGAAGTCTTCGCCGCGCCCCTGCATGAGCTGGAGGTAGAGTGCGAGGGACTTGGGGTCCGGCTGCCCGGCGGCCGACATGGCTTCCACGACAGCAGCGGCGTGGACAGGCATGCGAGGGCTGTTCTTGTCACGGAGGCAGGTGGCGAGGGCGAGGCGGAAGAGGTATGGGGACGCAAGGGTTGGAGGCACGGCACCGACCAGGCTGGCGGCATCGGCGCTGGCGCGGCCGAGGTGGAGGAGGCGGAGCATCTGCTCCCAGAGCTTGGTGTCGGGCTTGACGGCGTGGGTTTCGAGGATGTGACGCCAGTAGTGGATGCCGGCGCGGGTGAGGCGGGCATCTGTGAGGATTGTGATGAGCAGGGATAGGGTGTTCTTCCCAGGGACGGCGTAGTCGGCGGTCTTGTTAGACGAGGACTTTGGTGATGAAGCTACTGGGCCCGCAGCCTCCTTGGGTTTGGCGTTGCTGCTTTTGTCAAACCTCGGCAGGTTCATCGTCTCGGCCATCAAAGCGAGGACATCTTGGCTGAGGAAGGACTTATCGAGGAGCAGCACACGGCCCATGGCACAGACGAGGTGCTCGTCAATAGCGAGGTCGTCCTTGCGCCAGTTGCGCATGACCTCCTCCCACAAAGACTTGCATCGCTCGATCGTCTCGGCTACGTGCTCTTTCCTCTGCTGCTGCGACATGCCTTTAGCCGAATCTGAATCCTCCGCCGAGGCGCGCAGGCTCTGTAAGATGGCAGTGTACGTCTGGGCGTCGGGCTTGAGCTTGTTGTCGTCGAGTGAATCAAGGAGGGAGAACATGGCGTCAAGGTCGCCGGCGCGGCCGCAGGCCTGCAAAACGGCGTTGAGGTGGATGATATTCGGCTTGAGCCTTGTGTCTTTGGCCATGGATTTGTATAGGCGTACTGACTCGGCGACGGCGAGTTTTGGGTAGGTAGAGCGGGCGCAGCCGCGATAGATGATGGTGTAGGTGAGCTCGTCGGGATACTGGCCGCGCTTCTTCATGTCGTTGAGGAGACGAATGGCAGCATTCAGCTTCTGCTTCTTCATCTGGTAGTCGATTAAGTGGTTCCAGGACACGACACACTGAGCTGTCTTGCTGGCTTTTTGAACGAGGAGGAGAGCCTCATCGTAGCGGTCCTTGGCTAATGTACGGTGTACGTGCTGGGCAATGACGAAGGGGTCGTCCATGTGCTCGAGATGTTTCTTGACAGCCCATTCTAGCTTTTGCCTATCTTTTGGATCTGGCTTAGTTTCGGCGCGGGGTTGTCGTAAAGAGGGAGCACGGGATGCAGGGGCTCGAATCGCATCTTCGATGGCGGAAGACGCATATGACCTGGTGTTTTGCGAGAAGGCTACGATTCGCAAGGCGGCCAGGTCGGTTGAGGTTGTTGAGCCGGCCACCGAGCTCAAGGCTCTTCGGAAGCAAGTTCTGCAAGATAGCATCGATGCAATCGATGTGCGGAAACCTAATGCGACGAGTCGAACGCGGAATGCAACAGGCCATACATGGCCTTTGTGTCGCGTTTCGGGAGTTTTTTTTCGATGCAGATCGTCGACGTCCAGGAGAGATAAGCACTTATCTTATCGTCCCTTATCTGAGCGCAAGGATGCCACTTTCGCCAGGGGTATGAAGGGAACGCGTCGCCAATTGAACGCGCGAAACGCGACTTTACTGTGATTAACGCGTTTCCTGAAGCCCACTTTGTCTGGTCCCAGCATATCGACCAAGCAAGAGGCCCCTGGCTGGACAACCAAACACTCGCCCACCGTCCACCACCACAACACTTCCCCGCCAATCCTCACCAGTACTACTTCTGCTCTGTTGATCCGTTCGGTCATGAGCCAGACTCCAAGATAGCACCCTATTCCAGATCATCTCGTCCTGCATCATGGGGAAAACAGACAGGCGCGCCAAGCTTGCTGAGCTAAAGGCACTCCGCCAGGCTGGCAAGAAGGCTTTCGATGACTACCAAGTTGACGATATCAACGAGCTGTACGAAGAGGTTGACGAAACGCAGTACAAGAAGATTGTCCGCGATCGCCTCAACGAAGACGACTTCGTCGTGGACGATAACGGCGAGGGCTACGCCGATGATGGACGCGAGGACTGGGATCGTGTGCAACAGTACCACTACGCTTCCGACAGCGAGGAAGACGGCTCCGGTGCCAGGGGACGGCCAACTAAGGCTTGTGAGAATTTTCCGTCCATCACCCCTTGCTCTCAATTGCTGATCATGTGCAGCGAAAAAGAAGCAGGCCGACGAGGCGACGAAGCGGGAAGCCAACGATCGAGATATCAGCACATACTTTACCAGCGGCAGTGGCAAGACGCAAGCGAAACCAAAGGTACCACGCTTGTACTCACTATGGAAGCTGTCTGTAGCTCACACACTGTCAGGTTGCAAAGACAAAGGAAGACGACCAATTTCTCGCAGATCTCCTCGGGGAAGTCGACACAAATGTCCCCGCTCCGGCGCCGCGCTCCGCGAAGCGCCATCGGTCCCCCGAACGCGAGCGACGGAGAATTCGTGTCGCTTCTCCTCCACCCCACGAACCATCCCGACCACTGGCGAAGAAAACCAAGACCCAGGATGATCGACTATCATCCCCTCCCGCGGCAGACGAAATGCTCATTGACAATGACTTCGCCCCCACCATGGACGATGACGATCTGCCCAGCCAGTCTCCGATGAGCGACCCCGCCCCCTCTTCACCAGCAGCCAAAGTTGCTCAGCGCAAAGCTCAGATCAAGAAGGAGTCAGATGAGGATGACGACGATGACATGATGGAGGTCGCCCACGCTGGCACCGTCACGGCTGCGAGTGTCAACATCGCTGGCTCCAGACCACCGAAGAAGCTGATTAAACCCGAACCATACTCGGTACCCATCACTTCGTCGCCAGTGAAGCAGGACTCAGCCATAGACCCTTCTACATGGAACGACATTACGAATAGCCTCAACATTGTTAACAGCTCACCCACTGAAGTTAGGAGCATCAACAAGATCGATTACAAAGACGCCGTCGAGGAAGACGGCAGTCTGAACATGTTCTGGACTGACTACACCGAAGTGAACGGCAGCTTGTGCCTCTTCGGCAAAGTCTTGAACAAGAAGACGAGCCAGCATGTCAGCTGTTTCGTCAAGGTTGACAACATCCTGCGCAAACTCTTCTTCCTACCACGCGTGAGTCGCGTGGAGGGTGGCATAGACACTGGCGACGAGGTTGGCATGATGGACGTTTACAGCGAAGTTGACGCCCTCATGACCAGGATGAACGTCGGCATGTACAAAATCAAGGCCTGCAAGCGAAAATACGCCTTTGAGCTTCCAGACATCCCTAAGGAGGGTCAATATCTCAAGTGCCTGTACCCCTACAATAAGCCGCCGGTCGATGGCGGCAGAACGGGCGAGACCTTTTCTCACATTTTTGGCACCAGCACGGCCCTGTTTGAGCAGTTTGTGCTCTGGAAGAACATTATGGGGCCTTGTTGGCTGAAAATTAAGGATGCTGATTTCAGCTCACTCCAAAATGCCTCTCACTGCAAGCTGGAAGTCCTCGTCGAGCACCCGAACATGATGGCTCCTCTTCGCGATTCCGAGAATCTCGAGACCCCACCTCTGACCCTCATGAGTCTTGCCATGCGGACGTCGTTTAATGCCAAGGACAACAAGTTGGAGATTCTGGCCCTCAGCGCTAGGATCTACGAGAAGGTCTCGCTGAGCGACACTACACCAGCCGACAAGCTGCCATGTAGGACCTTCACTCTCGTGCGGCCAAACGGGCCAGCCTTCCCTGGTGGATTCGAGAAGTTGGCCAAGGACAGGAGCAGCAAAGGCCTAATCAAGACTTTCAAACAAGAGTCCGAGATCCTGATGTTCTTCCTGGCTCAGCTCGACATAGTGGATCCCGACGTGGTCCTGGGTCATCAGCTCGAAGGTGTGGACTACAGCGTTCTGCTTAACCGCATTCACGAGAAGAAAACACCCCAATGGTCTCGCCTCGGTCGGCTCAGGCGGAGTGTTTGGCCTGCTTCCATCGGCAAGACTGGCGGCAATGTTTTCGCTGAGAGGCAAGTCATGTCTGGACGTCTTCTTTGTGACTTGGCCAATGATGCCGGTAAATCTGCCATGTACAAGTGTCAGTCGTGGAGCTTGACAGAAATGTGCAGTCTGTATCTGTCAGGGAACAACCATCGTCGAGAGCTCGACAACGATGCCGCGCTGAAGACATGGGCCTCTCACTCCAAAGAGGGCTTCATGGACTACGTCACCCACATTGAGGCGGACACGTATTTCATTGCTGCTCTGGCCTTGCAGGTACAATTGCTGCCACTGACGAAGGTCCTCACAAACTTGGCCGGTAACTCCTGGGCGAGAACGTTGACCGGTACTCGCGCGGAGCGAAATGAGTACATTTTGCTTCACGAGTTTCACCGAAACAAATACATTTGCCCCGACAAGCAGATATTTCCAAGGGGTAAACCTGCCAGAGAGGATGAGGAGGGTGACAGCAAGAAGAAGGACAAGTACAAGGGTGGTTTGGTGTTCGAGCCTGAAAAGGGTCTCTACGACAAGTTTGTCCTCGTCATGGACTTTAACTCTCTATACCCGTCCATCATTCAAGAGTTCAACATCTGCTTCACGACTGTGGATCGGACCGCAACAGTAAGCAGACTTGTGAGACTGCCATGATGGCTTTTAGCATCGCTAACCACTTCTTCAGTTTGGGGATGAGGAAGAAGTGCCCGAAGTTCCTGTTGATCAGGAGCAAGGTATTCTTCCCAAGCTTATCGCCACGCTCGTCAGCAGGAGGAAACAAGTCAAGAGCCTCATGAAGGATAAGACTGCAACGGCTGAGCAACTTGCTACCTGGGACATTAAGCAACTTGCCTTGAAACTCACGGCGAACTCCATGTACGGTTGCTTGGGTTACACTAAGTCTCGTTTCTACGCCCGGCCCCTCGCCGTCTTGACGACGTACAAAGGCCGTGAGATTCTCCGGAGCACTAAAGAGCTGGCCGAGAGCAAAGCCCTTCAAGTCATTTACGGTGACACCGATTCCGTGATGATCAATGCCAACGTCGAAAATGTGGCGGACGCCTTCAAAGTCGGTGCCGAATTCAGGAAGGCTGTCAACGAGCGGTACAGGCTACTCGAGATCGACATCGACAATGTCTTCCGACGCATCCTCCTTCAGGCGAAGAAGAAGTATGCTGCTATCAACCTCATCGAGAACAACGGCAAGTACATCGAGAAGATGGAAGTCAAAGGCCTTGACATGAAGCGTCGCGAGTACTGCGGGCTGTCCAAGGAGATCTCTGGAAAGATTCTCGACGAAATCCTGTCTGGTGAGGACACAGAGGTCTCAATCTCGCGCATCCACGACTACCTGCGGGAGATCGCGGTCAAAATGAGGGAACAATCGATTCCTGCGCAGAAGTACATCATCTTTACGCAGCTCGGCAAGGGTCCCAAGGAGTACCCCAATGGTGATACGATGCCCCAAGTTCAGGTTGCGCTTCGTGACATCGCCCGTGGCAAGAACGTTCGCAAGGGTGACGTTATTAGCTACATCACTACTGGCGATGGCCGGAGCTCTGAGCCTGCGCCCAAGCGAGCCTACGCTCCTCCAGACGTACTGAAGCCCGATTCGGGCCTCACACCAGATGTTGAGTGGTACATTGGCAAGCAAATTTTCCCTCCAGTCGAGCGTCTATGTGCCAACATCGTCGGAACCTCTACGATTCAGCTGGCGGAGTGCTTGGGCCTGGACATCAAGCGCTACAGCATGACGAGGAAGCAAGACGAAGGGGGTGAGAAGGATATGGAGGTCCACCCTCTCGAGTCTCAAATCCCCGATGAGATTCGCTTTGCCGACTGCACCCGCCTTAGCCTCCGCTGCCGAACGTGCAAGAAGTCATCCGTGTTTGAAGGCCTCTACAACCAGCCGACGCGAGTATCGCCCGCCGGCGTTCTCTGTGACAACTGCGGCGCCACCTTCAACTCTCTCTCAGTCGTCGCGCAGGTCGAGCATGCTATCAGGATTCAGACGGCTCGCTACTACGAAGGCTGGCTTGTATGCGATGATTCATCCTGCGGTATGCGTACGCGCCAGATGAACGTCTACGGTACGCGTTGCCTGGGCCCCAAGGGCCTCGCGCGAGACTGTTTGGGACGGATGCGCTACGAGTACTCCGAGAAGGCTATCTACAACCAGCTCGTTTACTTTACCACCCTCTGGGACGTCGACAAGGCGCGCGACAGGGCGACCGCGGCCGCCGCTCCAGGCTCGGAGGAGGCACTGTCGCAGCCGGACCGCGAGAAGATCCAGGCGCTGGCGGAGCACAACCGCGTCCGGTTCGGCACCGTCAAGGGCTCTGTTGAGAAGTACCTTGATAAGTGCGGCAGGCAGTGGGTTGCGATGGACACTTTGTTCGCAAAGCTGGGTTTCAGCAAGGCTTTGGCGCCGGCTGCAGGAGGTGGACAAGCCATGGAGAATTAAAGCAAGGGAACTGGGGTTGCATGCGGGTATGATATTTGGTCGGGTATACTGGTCCTTTTCTCTTTTTTCAGTATGCGACTGAAGGGAGGGGGCACATGTGCGGAAGGGGGAAAGCCTCGTGTTTGCCAAAGGCGTTTGTTAGGGAAGCGGCCGGGATAGTCACGCTGTTGCTTCGTAATTGTATATCAAGATTTCATGCACTGATCTGCAGTAAGTACTTGGAAGTTTGGTCTTGTGCTCGGACTCGCCTGCCATGTGACAGAACAAGCTTGACTGCCCTCGCGACTGCATGTGCTTTGCCGACGTTCTCCAAACCTTCTGTTCGCATGACTCTGCAATAGAGAATCAGAATAGTACAAATGGTCCAGGGCCACCGGCAACATAAGGGCGACAATTGCAACAACTGGGTCGATCAGTCTGTTTGGGGTCTAGCAGGTCAAACGCATCAGTGGAGAAGAAACAAAAGAGAAGGAATGATATCAGGCCATCCAACCACCCGATGTTTCTCTAGGTACTCTCGATAGCCCCGCGACCTCATGAGATCATCACCCACTTCTGTTTGCAATCAGCAAGCAAACCAGCCTCATTCCCTGATTACGCCATTGTAAAAGATTGTAGTTTTTCCCTCACGCCGAAACCAAGTGTCTCACCAAGGCATGATAGTGAAGGTACGTTTCAAAAAGGACCAACTGGTGGGTGACAAAAGCATTGAGCAAGAGAGCGAGCGAGCAGAAGAAAAGACACCGAGGAGCAAAAAACCAGAGAAATCGAAAAAAGCAACGAAAAGGTCCTGGATTCAACGCGTCAATGTTGGTTATGGGGCCAGGCAAAACGTCTTCAACGATGTGCTTCTTGTGCGTCATCCTTTCCCATTCGCCTCCCACTGCCTAAGGTAAGTACTGTTTCAATCCATCGTCCGTCGTTCTTCCCTCTCGCCCGCCTGCCTGCCGAAACGAAACCCAATGCGTACCATCTCATCGTACAGCGACTACCCTCTTCCCCGTACTACTACCACGGCACGCGCACAGGTCTACCTCGAGGGAGGGAGCGAGGGGAGATAGAGATGGGAAGGCGGCTGCCATCTTCCCTCGGTGTGTACCAGAGCACGACGATGAACAAATTTCAACCCTCGAATCAATCGGCTCGCATTAGAAGAAATAAAGACGACGGCGTAACGACGAAAATGCAAGACGCAAAGTAGTGAAACAGTGCCGAGGGGGACGAAGAGCCCACGTTCCCTCCGCGAAAAGTGGAATAGCCCGCCGTCTCCTCCCTCGGCTGATCGTCCCGAGCGGCTCGTCTATGTCGGTGTCTCGAAGGTGGTATCATGGCCGATGGAAACGATCATCAACTTTTTTAAAACACTTCCTCAGAAACCCCTCCCATGTAAATGCACAAAAACAACCTAGCCCTTTCTATCTGGATATTGCGTTCGTCCGTCTTGGAAAAAAGGACCTCTAACCGTCCGATCTCCTCTACTTGCTCTCTTTGGCAGCAGAACTGTCGGGGACAGCCTTGGAAAGCGCTGGGGAAGCCGCTGTTGAGGGAGGGGAGGCAGGGTTGTCATTATCCAAGTTGGCGAGGGCGCTTGGGGCAAGTTAGTGACATGTATCTCTACGCGTAATCATTCGCCCGCGGAGTGTCTTACCTGAAGGCGTTCGTGTGTGTTGTGGGAGGCGTTCCCGTTCGGGATGAGGCGTTCGAGTCCTCACCAGCACGGCCCAGCGAGCCGCCAGGTCCGAGTCGTCGACCGCTGTTGCTACGCGACGAGAACATGGACGTAGGGCCCAGCGTGACATTGCCGCTGGCCGCGCGGCTTGTGGCGCCCTTCAGACGCCGCAGATCATCCATACCAACTTGGTTGGATTGTTGCTGGGTGTAGTTGCTGAAGCTGCGGGCATCACCACGTCCGAAGTGCGGGCGGCCTCCGGGGGCACCACGTTGGCTGCCGCCACGAGCGTTCTCCTGAGCCTTCTGAGCAGCAGCAGCTTCGGCCTGTTGAAGGTGGTTAGCTTTGACTTCGAACGACATAGGGCAAGGTGAAATCGCCTACCTCAGCGCGAACCTCGTCAAGGGTCTTGGGGCCCTTGTTGGCCTCTTTAGTGGCCCACCCAGACTTACGCATGTCGACAACGTCCATCAACATGAACTTGAGACGACTGGGGAGATCAGGCATGTTGACCACGTTTTGGATGCGGTCGAAGTACGCATCCATGATGCTCTTGCCCTTGGGGCTGGCGTCAAGGTTGGCACCGATGGTCCTGAGCAGCTTGCAAAGCGACTCAATCTCCGCCTCTTCAGGTGTCGTCTCGTAGTCGACCAGCTTCTTCACGCAAGCGTGCATGATGCGCTCTGTGAGCATGCCCAGCTTGTACAGCTCACCGATAAATTGGACAAGACCAAGACCGCGACGCTTGGCAGCGGCAGCGATGTAATATTCGTCAGACAACATAGCGGCCTCAGCAGAGACCTGAGCATCGCTCTCAGCCTCCTCAGGCTTGGCGGGAATGTTGACCTTCCAGCCACGCTCAAACTCTTCCTGGCACCTGTTGAGAAGGTACTTGCGGAAGAGCGCGCCACCACTGACGACTTCACCATTCTTGTCCTTGAGGTTTTCATCCCGAATCTCGTGGCTCATGGTGTCGAGCATACGCTTGCAGAATTTGGCGTACATGGAGGCCCAGTGGGCCTCGTCAGTTGCCTTCTCAAAGGTAAGCTGAATTACCTGGCGGAGCGTGCGACCATCCGACTCGTTCTTGGACTGCGCAACGATCGTGAGAATCTGGTCGGCGATCTTGTCGAACTTCTCCGGCGTCATCTTGTTGAGCGCGGCCTTGACCTTACGCTGAACCATCTCAGGGTCCATGTTGCCAGTTGGTGCGGCGGCGGGGCCTTTGCCCAGACTGGTAGGCTTCCAGCCCGAAGCGGAAACAGTGATAGGCTTAAGTTCCTGGCCCTGCGTAAGAGGCATGGTCTTAGCAGCCTGAGCTTCCTTGGGGCCAAAGTTGTCACGTCTACTGTTGCCCCTCTGACTACCGCCGGGCCCGCGACGCGAGTTGGACGGATTGATGTTGGAGGACGAAGCGTTACGGGAGATGGGGGGTCCCATTGGGAAGCCACTGCCAGTGCGGCCGAAAGAGCCCATACCGCCAGCTGCAGGGGCAGTAGCGCCGCTAGCAAGAGCCGCATTGGACATTGCGAATCGCTGCTTGGATGTAGTGCCGCGAACGCTTGGGTTCGAGATAAACTGGCCCATGTTGGGCTGGCTCGGGGTGAAGGGACCTGACCTGGAAGGTTGACGGCTGGAACCAGGGCGAGGGCTCGAAGCCGAGCGGGAGCCATCGTCACCAATCAAGGCCTTAACTTGGTGGTGGAACTCCATAGAAGGCTGCTCGGTGAATACCTTCTGGAACTGCAGCAGGAACTGAGCGTCGTACTTAAACGTCTTGCCCTTCTTGGCGACCGCAGCGTTCAGCGCCGGGTTGGGAGAGCTGATGCCCGCAGGGTAGATGTCTTGGTTGATGACGGTCAGGAAACGAGCCGACTTCAGGGACTGGAGGGCGGCACTGGGTTGAGGGGGTTCGACAGGCTTTGTGTTGATAGGAGCCAGGTTGAGCGCAGCCGGCTTGGTAGCGCGCGACTTCTCAACGGGCGCAGCCTTGGATGACTTGTCTCCAATGTTGAGATTTGCCAGCTTGTCGGCAACATCGCCGACCTCCTGAGGCGCCTCCTTGCCCGCAAGGGCATCGGCCACCGACGCAGAGTTTCCGGAAGCCTCGGCGGCCGCGCGCTTCTTCTCTTTCTCCTCTTCGAGACGCTCCGCTTCCCGCTCAGCATCGCGAAGCTTCTTGTCTTGCTCAGCAGCGGAAGTCGTCTTGTTCTCGGCCTCGAGCTTCTTCTTCTCGGCAGCGTCCGCCTTCTTCTTGGCCTCGTACTCGTTGGCGGCCTTCTCACGGCGAGCATCTTCTTCTTCCATCTCGCGGATCATGCGCTCCATCTCGTCCTCCTCGCTCTCAACATTTGCCGCAGGCTTCGTCTCAGCCTCCGTAGTTGCCTTGGGCTCCTCAGTCTTGGCTGGCGCCGCAGGCGCCTCCTCGGCGGCCTTGGGTGTCTCCTTATCTTTCTTCTCGGCTTCTACGACAGGCGCAGACTTGACAGGCTCGACCTCGGTCTTAACGGGTTCGGGCTTGACGTTCTTGGCCTCCTTCGACTCACCACCCGCGGCCAACAGGACCTTGGCCCGCAGTTCCTCCTGAATCTCCTTGGCAGTCTTCGGTGCGCTCTCGGTTCGCGCATGGTCAGGACGCACAGGAGTAGCGCTCTTGGGCGCCGGAGAAGGCGTAGTCGCGATGACAGGAGGGGTCCTGGTCTGCTGGGTGCTCGGCGAAGGCGAGGCTGGTGCCTTCATGCTCGAAAAGTCGACGGTTTCACCTTGGGCGTTCTTGATGACGACGGCGGCGCTTTTCTTGGGGCGCGTAAAGGGCAGAGCCGCAGCGCCCTTACCCTGGGCGTTCTGCTGGGGCGCGCCGGAGACGATCACTGGCTGGTTGGCCTGACCAGTGCTTGACGAAGGTCGCTCTGAGTGGGAGGACGTGCGTGACATGCTGACCGGGGCAGGGTTGTGGTATTGAGGAGGGACAAAGCCCTGCTGGTAGTTACCGGCCGGCGAACCACCAGGTCCCTGCTGCATATACGGCTGGGGCATGTAGTAGGGTGCCTGTCGAGCGTCGAACTGGCCGCCCTGGGGAGGGTATCCGTACTGTTTTTGGGCTGTCAGCATACGTTCAAAGTTGCCCGTTTCGGGAGATAAATCAAGTTTGGTAGTGTGGGGAAATAGAAGACTCTGATTTGGGGGAGGGATTGAAAAGCAAGGTGCATTCGGATGAAGCGGCTGCGTCGAGTCCAGGGGGTGTAATTTGCGGCCGCTGAGTGCTCCCTGGCCAGAAACTTGGGTCCAGGGCGCTCCTTCACATCGCATTTCTCCGCGTCTACTTGGACGTCGAGATTTCGAATACTGCGCCTTAGGCGGACCGTAGTAAGACTTGATAAGCTGCCGATCGAGGTCGGGATACTTGTTCAGATCGTGGCGGGCAAGTTTCTTCTTGCCAGGCTTGGAAGGGAACAAATTTGCAAGGAAAGAAGGGGGATGTACTTGGTGAGGAGGCATGCCAGGTGCCGGATAGTGGTACGCGGTCTGGTTGGGCATGCCGTTGTGCATCTGTGCGGGAGCCATGTTGGGCGTGCCGGGTTGAGAGTGCGTCAGCGCCGGGCTGCGCGCCGGGCCGGGAGAGTTGGGATAGCCCATGGGGCGACCAGCGGGGTGGAAGGCGGGAGGCATACCGCCGCGGCCGCGGCCGGGTCCAGGCTGGAAGTTGGGGGGAAATCCCTGGCTGGCGTTGAACGGAGGGTGAGCAGGGTTGTAGGGCGTGTTGCCACGGCCACGTCCGCCTTGAGGAGTGAAGTTGGGACGGTTGTTAGCAGCAGTACCGCTCATATCGCTTTGCTGGGATACGGCAGACTCGCGGCGGATGTGGGCACCAGGCTGGGAAGCCAGGGCAGCCGGGTTCTGGGGGGTTGAAGCCTGTCTCATGTGGCGCTACGAAGGGGCAGTTCGTCAGTTTTTTTCCATAATGTATTTTCGAGCCAAAAGACAACAAGGGAAAAGCCTAAGACTCACATCGCCGTCACTGCCGAGGCTGCCAAAAGTCATGTTGCCCTGCTGGGCTATCCCGGAGGGGGGGCGTCCTCCGCTGGCAGAAGGCTGGGGGATAGGGGAGGGAGAGTGCGCGGGCGACGGGACCCTAGCACTGTGGTTGCCACCGGGAATGGGGATTGGGGCGGCGGACATCTGGGGCGAGCTGTGGGCGATAGCAGGCGAGTCCTTGAAGCCAAACTGAATGCCGGACTTAGAGCCTCCGACAGCACCACCGTTGGCGGCGTAGCTGTTGGGGCCGTTGGCGCTGATTGTGATAGAGCTCTTCCGGCTGTGTTCGCCGGCGCCGTTCATGTTGTTCGAGTTGTTGTTGGAGCCGTGGGCAACTGCGGGAGCAGGCACGGCAGGGGTGATGGGAGGTCGTCCGTTTACTGGTGAAGGTCCGGAAGACTTGGCATGGTGCGCGGAAGAGCCGCCAACAACCACAGGAGGAGATGGGTTGGAGCCTGTCGCGATCAGGGGCGTCGAGGCTGGCTTCTTTGATGCACCTGCAGCAGAGGCATACGAAGGGGCAGAAGCAGCAGAGGAGTTCGGCGCCGGGTTATTCTGAGAGCTTCCAGTCGAAGTCATATGTGGATCGGCTTCAGTCGCCTCGTCGAAAGGGGGGAACAGGGCGTTGTAGAGAAGTAACGGGTGGCGAGCGATGGAAAATCGAATCACGGATTTCGATTCGAAGGGCGTGAGCTCGTGAGGGAAACGAGCTGAAAGTGCCGGAAGGACGAACAGACGCAATGCTGAGATGTCGTGAGATGAGGCGAGGTCGATGTCGCGAGGATTATATCGAGGTCAGAGCTGGATAGACACAGGCCGACGTCGATGGAATCTCTCGGGAGGGAAAGAACGGAAATCGCAGCTGGCAGCGAGCGAGTGCGACCCAGGAACAGGCGTCTCGAGGATCGGATCTGCCGTCGAATAGAGGGAGATCAGAATCCGAGGAGGGAGATATTTCTTGTGAAAAGGGGATTATCCACAAGAAAGGGAAGTTGGCCGGGCAAAGAAAAGAATCTTGCACGGGGGCCAAATAGATGGTTGTTTGGTGATGGGTATGTGGAGGGTTTTGCAAGAGGGAAGGGCCAGTCCAAATTTTTTTGGGTGAGGAGATATGGCCGGGCAATAGCTGGGGCGGCGCATGGGTGGGTGGGTGAATGGGTGGATGGGTGAATAGGCGGATGAGCCTACCGAGACGGGGCTTTGGGCTCGGGGGGGGGGGCAGGCGCAACACAATGAGGTCCCATTTCCAGCGGAGCGATGAGGTGTGGTTCAGCAGAGTGGGTGTGGATCCCACCCTCCGAGCACACCTTGTCGGAGACACTTCGTCCCTTCCCTTTTTTCTGCTTTTCTGCCTGACCCTGATGCACTTGCACTGTATGCACACGGTGCGCTATGACCCGTTCCTTCCCTGATACAGACTTTGGGAGCCAACAATATACCGTGCGAAAACAGACCAGATCATAGACATGCCACCGGCGCTAGTCTTGATTGACTCTGCAATTCCCATTCATCTCCATCATCAGTGATTAAAGGCGCTTTACCCCTGCTGCGTATGCAATAGGGTGATGTCACCTTTACCCCGGTATGCATTGTCCGATTGTTCAGATATCGGTACGAGCAGCTTTGACCGACTGACTGACTGCAGGTTTGTCACATGTGAAGCTGTTTGATTCCGAACAGACACTCTTTTAGCGTGCTGCAACAATTCGGCGGGCGGTTTCGTGCACAATCATGTGTGCCTAGTAGGCCGGGCTGTACCACCAGGAGTAAGGCAGCAGGCTTGGCTCACAGAGATTTCTTCTCGCCAACATTTCTGGCCAACATGCGGGAGAAGCAGTGTGTGTTTGCTTTTTCAGCCAGTCCCAATTGCCCTGCTTTCGTTGCTGACTGATTGTGACCATGCGGCGATTGGCCTCACTTTGCATCGTTGAGGGTCATGGCACGGCTATGATGCCATGTTAGTACAGGGGATGCGTATCTACAGGAAGACTTACACTCATGGAACGAGAGACGGGATCAAGAGACAGAGACGGACGGGGACGGGACGGAAACGCAGAATGAACCGGGAACTCATTATCAAATTACACACTCCTTGGCCAGTCTTAGAAGCATCGACATGAGTTACGACCACGCCAAGACTCGTTACTATCCGCATCGTTCCTGCAAAATGAATAAACCTATGGGCATCGGCTGGCACGAGCGCCAAAAGGGGCCTTTGATTGAAAGTCGAGATTTGCCCCCAATTTAGCAGCTCGTCCGTGCCCACCCTGGCTCCACTGTTACGCGCAAGACATACCTACCTGCCTAGGCACCTGTGCATAGATTCGCCTTGATCCTCGATCACGGATCCCATTGTTCGGGTCGCACACTTCGACGGTTATACTATCACCGGCATGCTTTTGACGTACCTATATTCATAGGTAGGTAGGTGTATGGGACAGAAACCATATCCGCTCCGGTATCTCCACAAGAGAGGGCGGAGCCACCCAACACCTGCACCCCTGGGTATGGGATGAGGTGTGCGCTTTGCTGCGTCTTACCTCCACAGGACTGCCCTGCTCTCAGAATCTCGCCACCGGACCAAGACCTGGCATTGCCAGAGTCGCTGACCCAAACGCAACCATGTTTCTACCCAATAATCTCGAAAAGCACAGTCGTCTGGCCTGCCTGGCTTGGATGCCTGGAAGCTAGCGAGCCAAACGCTGTTCTAGCTCCTTGACGGATGACGGGATGTTCTCGCTAATACTGTTCGCTGTCGACTGATACTGGTTCTCAAGCGCCGAGAGCAAGCGATGCGAGCAGTATAGATTCTTTCGTCATCGTGCATGGCGGATGAGAAACTTCATCGCACGGAGCCCCAGGTCTCAACAGGTCTTGGTCGTCCACGTCCTTACCTACATTGGAGGTAGTTTTCTTGCGGATTTCTATGTCAGGGTAAATGATGGGTGTCTATAATGACGTTTTGACTGTGAGATGGCGACTCGCATTATGAGGACTTATGATACCTGACTAATTCGCCATTTCCACCACACCCAGGTTGTTTTTCGTGGCAATATCAATTCATCCACTGTCTTCTGGGCGCGATTCGCCGGCGTAGTAACCAGAAGATACATATATGAATTGCGCTCATTTAGCGTTCCAAATGCCACATTCATGATCCCAAAAGTGCTTTTCATACACCCTTTGATATTCGCTAACTAGGCCCATTGCCCATATCCCACTACCGTCCGGGGTAGTAATTGTCAAACAGGTCGATGGATAGAATTCGTCACTCCTCTGTTCCTGCGGCAGCCAAATCGACATCCTCGTTGTCCTCGGCCTCCTCTTCTCCAGTCTCTTGTGCAGGCACCTCCTCAATAGCTATGAGGCTAGTGCCTGCCGCATTGTGTCTAGCCTCGAGCTGCTCTACCATCGTGTTCGTCATCTGGTACACGAACTGTCCCAAGTGCTCAACGCCCTCCATACATGCCTCACCTGGCACCTCTCCACTCTCAGAGGCGATGACTCGCTGCGATGGCCACATCTCACCCGTGACCAGCATCAGTTTGTCAGGTCGCTGAAGCAGTTGCTTGAATGCCGGCCGCAATTCATAACATGCCTCGAAAACCTCGCGCCGTCCCAGAATGTAGAGACCTAGCCGGGCTCGGGACAGGGCCACAGTCATGCGGCGGATATCTCGCAGGTAGCCAACACGGGACGTACGTGTCAAGGACAAGATGATATCTGATGTAAGTGTTAGACCGTGTCCATAAAAATTAGGTGACTAGCAATCACTTACAATCGTTCTGCTCGCCCTGATATTTATCGACAGTAGAGACGACGCGTGGTCGTCCGAAAACGGCTTTGTTGCTGCATCTGTGTGCCAGCACATCATTGACCAGGGCGCGCTGTCCGGCGTATGTGGTGAGGATGCTGATCTTCGACGCGGGATAGCCCAGAAGTCGCATGTATTGGTAAATGGCCACGGCGTATTCAGCCTCGCCGAGATTCTGGATGAAATGAGGTGTTGGTTCTGCCTCGCCCTTCCCTTTGTAGTCGGACACATTGATGAACTGATAGTCGAACTTGAAGCCAGCATTGGCCCTCAGGAACTCGTCGCTCGTCTGCACATGGGGAAGACTGTCCAGCTTGGGATACCTCCACTTGTACAGACTGGCAATCGCAGATCGAGCTCGGCCTTGCTGGTCAAGGTTGATGGTCGGGACACCGAGTCGTACAAGTCGCGAAAAGAGCGATTGTTCGAGGTTTGCGTAATGGCGGAACGCATGGCTCTGGATAACGGGCGAGTTCTGAAGATGATCGCCACAGAGCACAACACGTTGCAAAGGGTTCTGCCCGTCCTTCGACTTCTGCATCGCCAACGGAAGGAAGTTCTCGATTTCAGTGATCTGAGCAGCCTCTTCCATTACCACGTTGTCGTACCGGAAACCAAGAGACGCAATCTCTTCGCGCTTGATGGCGGCATGCGTCGAGGTCATTGCGATAATCCTGGCCTCGTTGGTGAGCAGGTAGTTGGACTTGTCCCTGTCCCTCCGAAGAATCTCGAATGGCATGACATCAGCCAATTCGGAGAAGATCTTAGAGATATGGCGGTAACACCCTTCGGCGATTTCCAACGCCATGCCGTGGTTCGCGTTGGCAGGGAAGAGAGGTTGGGGTGCTGTCGAAAAGAATTGGTGGAAGGGGAAAGCCTCAACCACGGTGATAGCCGAAGCATTCTCTGACTTGGCGGCTTCTATGAATTTGACCCACGCAGGCTCAATGTAAACTGAATTGAAGTAGCCGGCGGTCTCAGCGGAGTTGCCGTGCGCGCCAGGGGCACCAATGCTGGATGCAAGAAGGTTGACCTCTTGGAGATAGCGATCCCGATTGTCCAGGAATGACTCCACACGACCGTGTTTGCTGAAGCTCCCCTCCGTGAATTGGTCTTCTTCTCCATGTCCTAGACGTAATAGGTGACGCTCGTCAATGTCCAGGGCGATGATCTTGGCGAAGAGCTGGTTCAAAGCCTGGTTGCTGTGTGCAATCAAAAGCGTTCTTTGTTGTGGGAAGTTGTGATATATATTGTTGATAATTTGCGACGCAACGTCGGTCTTCCCCGTCCCTGGAGGCCCAACGATGACAGTCAAGCCGGGCTGTGAGCCGGATGTAATGGCCTCGACCTGTGCCGAGGTGAAGCGAATAGAGTTCAACTTTGGAGCATCGATTGGGAAGGGGCCCGCATTCAGCGGTTTGTACGTGGACACCTTTAACGTCTCGACCTCTACCGATAGCGCGGGCTCTGCATCTCTTCTGCGCTTCTTGGTGGGCTTCGGCAGCAGAACAGCTGGCGTATCGGCGGCTTCCAGAACGTAGGGAGGTCCGAAGCTCCCTGACGCATCATCGTTTGGCTCCACAATCTTGCCAGGCAGACTCTCGATCAAGTGCTGCCAGTCGAGGAAGGTATCTCTATAGTTGAGTGTTTTGACACGGTTCGGTAGCTGCTTGTAGGTTGCGCCGGCGGGGTCACCGTAACCCAGAAAAACTTCGTGAAGCCATGACGCCACTGGGACATCAGAAAGTGTCAAGCTACGGATAGACTCTAGCACCGGTCTGAAGTTGTTCTCCCGCCCACTTCGTCTCATAATGACGTTGATACGCCCGTAGACGGGAGGCTCGTTCTGGCCCGTCAGCTCGGCATCCCTCGCGTAAGTGCGGGCGTCGAGTTTGAGGCGGAACGTGCGTTTTCCGTCATGGCGGCCGTTGAGCTCCCGTGCGGCTCTGCCCTTATCGTCTGTGATGGCCATGACTTCTGCTGTCCGAACGGCCGTGATCCCAAGGCGCTGAGCTTCAGAAAGAGCCCCTCCGCCATTAGTGGTAGTATCAAGCGTAGGGTCAACAGCCAAAAGGAACACGACATCATCGGGACGAAGGGAGTCCCACTCTCGGCAGACGCCCTCACCAACCCGTCTGAAATCTACAGTGAGCTCTGCCCGCACTGTGGATGGCTTGTCGTCCCCGACCAGTGCAGGAACCACCTCCAGGATGCTGTAAATATTAGCTCTCGTCTTCCAATACCCATCGAGTCAGGCCTAGTGCTTACGAGATCTTTGACGACGGCAGAGCCATCTTGGAAGAACCAGAAAATTTAACCTCTCCAGGCTTCTGGGTTTCAGGGCGCAGCCGTCTGATCGCAGATTCGATGTCCTTTCGAATCCCGTAAAAGGCCTCTGACCGATATAAAGACAGGGACCTCCAAAGGAAGTCCCCAACGGAAAGGTATTGGAGATTCAATTTCGGCATCGCAAGAGGGTGAGTTCCATCATACTTTTCAGCTCGAATGAGGTTACTTTCGAACAGGGAATTCTCGGTGGGCACCAGGCTGAGATTTTGGGCGGTCTGTTGGAAGGTTTTCCTTCGTTCGTAGGTTGAAAGTAGAATCTCAACAAGAAAGTTGTCCTTGTCGAATACAGACTCTAGGCCAGCAGGATAGCTTGTGCGCAGGCTGAGCAAGCCGGCAAGCCTTTCTAACTCCGGCCGAGGGAGAGGCTCCAGGAGAGCTGCAAGGTCCTCTCTTTGATCAATCGAGCCCACGTTCGAAAGCGCTAGTACCAGCAGCTTCTCTTGGAAATGTTTCATGCAGACCCTCTGCAGCCTTCCAATTGCAACACAGTGTTTTTCGTACGCTTCCGTTTGGCTCAGCTGCGTTCCGGTCTGGTCATCTATCGTGAAGTAAGTGTAGTGACCCAGGAGCGCGTGCAAGTCCCGAAGCAAGCCGTTGTCTCCGTCATTCAGCATCGGGGAGAGTCGCATAGCCGGTAAAAGGTGCAGATCAGCCAGCAGTGTATTGACATATCTCCGAGTTGGAAGCTGGCTCAGAAGATCTGTGAGGAACTCAACGAAACGCTCACAGTACAGCACTTGCTCTATGCCACGTTAGTAAGCGATTGCGCAAAGAAGTGGCTACGTTATGTTATCACTTACCAGGCTTCGCATCATCACCGTAGAGTCGCTTGAGGAAGTCCAACACTAGTGTGTAAAGCCACGACCGCTCGAAACGCAAGCGAGCCTGTGTGACCTCATCTGCTGCGTCGTATCTTTTCGAGGCTGCCCTCCAAGCCTTTCTGACGTGGGGGTACTGCTCCAGCTTCGTCTCCCTGAACGCTTCCGTGGAAAGATTATGCCAAATTGAGATTGAAACCAATGGCGCGCACTCTTTACGCACAATAGCACAGTCCAGGCTTTGGAAGGCCGAGATGAGGAATGACAACAGGTGACTTCGGATAATCGGAGTAAGGGTGGGATCCAGCGTCATGGTGAGGACACGGCGGAAAAGGCCGGAGAACTCGTCAGGTCGGTTTTCGAAGATGCTCCACGATTCAAGCTGTTCCTTTCGCTTCACGTTCAAGAGAAGGACGATCAGGAGTACATGGTGGTTGGAGGAGTCGTCAGTGTAGCCGGGCCAAAGATAGCTGGATAAAGGCAGTGGTTAGCTTGGCTAGGTATCCCCGGACGTCTGACAAACCTTTCGAGTGTTTGAAGCCCCTCAAGAACAAGGAGCGACTTGTCCGGGAAGTGGTTTCGCTCCAGAACCAGCCAGATGTCCTTCTTGAGCATATCATTTTTTATCTTGACCGCGGTGTTCTTCTTCCTAGGTTTCAACCAGTGCTTCCGCGCCAACTGAGAGAACTCATTTTCGCCTTCGATTTCGGAAACAGTAGGTCGATCACCGGTCGTCGCTGGTTGTGTTGGCGCCTGGTCCTTCGGTTGAGCCGCGCCGCCCTTCTTCTGTCTCTTTGCCATCGGCATGGTGGAGCTCCTATTGCTCAGATCTCGGCAGAGAGCTTAACTATCGTTGGCATAGTATGAATTGCCAGTTCAATGTGGAACGTGAAGTGTCGGCAGAAGGTCGCAAGAAAGCGACTATAGCGAGGCAGAGAAAGACGATGGCGAGTTGAGTGTTGATGTTGATGTCTTTGGAAATTTCAGCCTCGTCAGAATTCCTACGCGATTGGGTCGCGATAGGTGGATTATGCGGCGCATCAATGGCGTCGATCGTGCAGGGGGTCAGTCTGTAAACGCCCCACTGTCAACCATTTTATGCATCTAAGGGCTTGCCACTTGCCACTTAACGTCCGTTGTGATGCAAAGCTTGAGCCCAGGCTGGAACTCACTTGGCACGCAGTACTAGCAGCCTCGCCATTCTGTTGTTCCTACTCACGGCACTGCGATTGCGCCCTTCACGGCAACTGAATCCGGACATCCAAAGAAGGGTACAACAATCTCGGCCCGTGGCAAATACGACCTTCGCTCCTTCTGTCAACTGGCTTCCGCATCAGCCTGCTTACCCCATGTTACAGCGCCACACCTGCAATCGCTAATCAGCGAACGACTCTCGTTTCCAATTCTCTCAATACCGACAGACGCGATGCCAGGAACAATCGTCAGCGATGGGCGTGTGTCCACGGTAGCAGATGTCTCGGCTGTTCTCAGCGACCTTCTTGACCGTGCAAGAGGAACAAAGCCGCCCACTGTTGAGCCAGCCCTTCAGAAATCCGACTTTGGAAACAATGTGGACAGGATACCCTCCATCTTCGCAGATGACCAGGCTGTTGAGGCAGCAGGTGGCGCGCCGCCACAGAATCAGGACAAGATTCGGCAGTTCGCTGTCATAGAAACTGCCGTCCGCGATCTTTTCAAGAACCTCGTCGTGAGTCAAACCTTCGTCACCAAGATGTTAGACCGCTGACTGATTCGTTATTAGTTCAACACCAAGATCGAGTCCCCCGAGTTCGTCCAAATTTGGAACCTTTTCGATATCGTTTCGATACTATCTGATAACGGATCATGCGATCCTGCCCTGCTTTTCTGGATGATTGAAGAGCTGCTTGATAGCCAGACGATCGCTGGCTGCCGCAAAATCTTCGATTTCCTTGAGTCCAGGCGCGAAAGAATCACATCAAGCCATTTCAAGCAGAAGCAGCTCGTTATTCTACGTACTTGCAATGAACTACTGCGCCGCCTATCTCGCGCCGAAGACACGGCTTTCTGTGGTCGTGTCTTCATCTTCATGTTCCAGAGCTTCCCCTTGGGCGACAGAAGTTCCGTCAACTTGCGTGGCGAGTACCACATCGAAAATGTGACGGCATTCGACCAGGCTACGTCGCCGACTGAGCCTGATGCGGAACAAATGGATATCGACAAGGACGTCAAGTCGCAGCACAAGGCCGCCGCGTCCGATACGAGCAAGCAAGTTTCTCAAGACGGGCTCATGAATGCGGATGCGCTGTATCCGGTGTTCTGGTCGCTGCAAGAGAATTTCAGCCAGCCCAAGAAGCTGTTTGATGCCGCGAACATGAAGAATTTCCGGCAAGGACTAGAGGCGACCGTCAAGGCCTTCAAAGTAGTCCAGAAAGAGCAAGGCAACAGGCCACCTAAAGCCTCCGACAACGGTGCAAGCGGCCTGAAGCGAAAGCGCGACGATGGTGGTCAAAGCGATCAGTCAAACACATTCAACCCCAAATACCTCACCAGCCAGGATCTCTTCGAGCTTGAAATCAGCGACCTGTCGTTCCGAAGAAACATCTTGGTCCAGGCCTACATCATACTCGAGTTTCTGCTCTCGCTCTCGGCCAAAACAAAAGAGAAACTCGCCACCATCAAGACACAGAACAAGTCTGTGATGTATTTGGACCAGACTCTGAGCGAAGACGATGTAAATTCACGACTGCTTGATCTTGCACGGAACATGCTGACTTACTTGGGCAGACAAAATGGGCGAGTGACATGAAAGAGTCCGTGGAAGATAGCCTGAAGCAAGGCAGTGACGGTCCGCATTTCCATCGCATGGTGGAGACAGTGTTGGTTAGGGATCGAAACTGGACACGATGGAAGATGGAGGGCTGCCCTCCCATCGAGTTACCCCAGCTGTCAGCACAAACGTGGTCGAAGGCTCAGGACGAGCTTTACTCCATAACGAGGAATAAGCGAATGAAGCCGCCCATGGGCTCGCTACCTCTGGATTTCATGCAGGACGAGGACGATGACAAGGCTCTGGACAAACTTAGGGCACCGGAGCGATACCAACTTCCCAAGCTGGAGAGCTTTAGGAGGAAGATCGCAGATGATGACTTTGAAATTGAAATGCCGACGAACGACGAGACAAAAGCGGCCGCGATCGAATCCAAGGCGAGCAAGAGCTGGCGCGCCCTGAGGATAGCGGCCAGGTCCAGACTGGGTCTCTTTGACAAGATTGGTGATCCGGAAAGAATTGACGCCATCTTCGGTGAGCTCGAAGACCCTGATGCGGTCCCTGTGGCTGAGGAGGCGGCGGAACGAAAGGTCACCATGCCCGCCGACCAACGACCTGTTGTCATCTCGGGGCCCCTCGGCGTGGGCAAGTCGGCCACCACCGACCTCCTCCTCGCGCGGCAGCCGGGTGCGTTCGCACACGTTGTTCGCCATACGACGCGCAAAGTTCAAGATGGCGAGGTTGCTGGAAAAGATTTTATCTTCGTCGACAAACAGACTTTTGACATGCAGCGTGACGGCGACGCCCTGATCGAGTACTCTACAGTCGCCGACGCTGACTACGGCACCAGCCGCAAGGTGGTAGATGAGATCGCCGCAAGCGGCAAGGTGCCGATCCTGCACATGGACCAGGAGGTAAGTCGCGTCGTCCTGGATCCTTCGCCCGAGTGTTTATTTCTCATGCTAACACACCGGACAGGCTACGCAACAGGCCCGGGATCTTGGCTTCGAGGCCCGATTTATCCTCCTCCTGCCGCCAAGCCAGGAGGTCATGGAGACACGGCTGACGGCTGCCGGAAAAACTGAGGACGAAGTCAAAGCCGCCGGTGCCGTCGTGGCTCCTTTCCTCGCGGAGGGTTCCACACTGAAGGCGGGGTATGATACAGTGCTAGTGAACGAGGAGCTTGAGTCCACATTCAAGGCATTAGAGACCTTCATCTTCGGTTGCGGGCAGGGCAGTGCCGGCCAAGAGATGACAAACGGGCAGCCCGAGCAGGTGGAGACTCGGTCAGGAGGAAAGCCTAGCGGTGATGTTTCGGCTGAGGAAAGCAATGACGCCCAAAAAGATACTACCATGGCAGACGCGGCACCGGCTGCCGAGGGAGCCGCCGATGTGCCAGAGGACGTGGACAGGTCAGGGACTGCGGCCGAGACATAAGTGGCGAGATCACGCGCTGTATGGGCCGGATAGACATGGTGGGCGGGTGAGAGTACCATAGCGCGGCGGCTTGAAATTGATACCCCTAAAAGACGCCTCTCGTTTTAGCCTTCGTGACGCGCATACTTTCTGTACGTGGCGAGCTTGTGAAAAATTTCATTGCGAAACTTCGTTCATTCAACTTTCTCTCGCTGGCGGTATCATATAAGTCAAAATCTTTAAATAGGGATCTAGTTCCCTGAACTGGTATCTGCCATGTGCTAACGCCATGCAAGTAATCCTCCGCCACCCCAATGCCACTGTGTCGGAAGAAAATCAAGGTAAGAGTCCGAGGATCCGCGAATTGGTGAGAGCCACAGGAGATCCTTGGCATCATATGCTGTTCATAAATAATGAAGATACACCAATTGAGAACCTCTCGGGATTTAGATAGTTGTGATCTCGTCGCCGGGGTTTTTGGAGGGACCAAAGGTGGAGAGATCTCGAGAGTGTTGCGGCTAGTCACCGCCAGCTTCAGAAGATGCGACACTCTGAGAGAGACCTGGTCGGCCGTCAATAACGTAGCCCCTGAGATTCGAATGCCTTAGCCCGCTGATCCTTTGAGAAGAGCTAACGAGGGGCTTGCGTGGAAAGGGCATGGAGCAACAATCTCAGAAGGAACGGGGAAGCTTACCACCTGTTGGCCTCCCATTCTAGCACCCACCCGCAGCAGATCTTCAGTCGTTCTCTAACACTACGAGTCCCAAGTAGTCTGTACTTCTCGAGCTCCTTGGCGGGAAGGATGCTGGCGAACCACCAGGGAAAGTGGGCTGCGTCGTCAGGACATTCCCCGTAGATCGTAAGTATGCGTTGGGCGAGCCAAGGGACGCTCTGGTGGCTCATCCGGCGCACGAATGAAACGGCAAATTCAAGCAAATCCCGCGTGGGCATGCTCGCGAGATCATCCGCTGTTGTCGTAAGTCTCGATGTCATTCCCGAATCACTGCGCTGTGATGTGTTGCTGGCGACGCGTTGTAGTGGCGACTGTTGTGTTTCCTGGGCTTCAAGCTCCTCTTCTTCGGCGATGCTGACGTCGTCGATTCGATCAATTTTGCCAACAATGTAGCCGTCAAGAACCCCATGCCTCGTGACCTTGAAACGTGATATGCCAGTCGTTTCGATCAAGCTACGGCCGTCTGCGAAATATTCAGCATTTACGATTCGAAGCAGTGTGCCGTACTCAACAAATGGAGCATCGTCGGCGTGCCGTGGTCGTCGCGGCATGACCATTCCGAACGTCCGATCACCCTCCAGCGCACGACGAATCATGAGTCGATACCTCGGCTCAAAGATGTGGAGGAACGTTGGCATCATGGGAAATGCCAAGGTGCAAACGAAGACGGGGATGTCGAATTCTCGATGCCGGTTCAATGCCTCCGCAGCCAGAGCGTCTCCTCTGGTCAGTACAGCGTCAGCCCAAAACGTATGTATTATCTTCGACAGGCTTTCGTTTGATGGGCATGACTGTCGGTGCAACAAAGGGCTGATCGACAGCCCTCTCCTGCAGATCGGGCAGTACAGCGAGTGGTCGAGCACCCGGTGGAGGCAGGACCGGCAGAAAGTGTGCCCGCAGACCGTCGTCAATGGGTCGTAGAATAGGGCGTAACAGACCTGACAGTCCATCTCGGTGCGCACCGACTCCTTGACCTGCATGAATACGGCATCGTCAAGTAGAGCAGGATCATCGCCAGGTGTAGACGCCTCGGCAAACGACACCTCAGCCGCATATTTCAGTTCGCCCTGTTCCGCCAGGGTGTATGTCGCGACAAGCTTGCCTCCTCGTACCAATGTGGACTTGTGTTCCCTCTCTGCCATGGATCCCAGGCCAGCTACCGCCCACTCGTCTTCGTCTTGTGTTGTGATATTTGTAAAATTGCTGTCCATGGTTTCGAGACCCTTGCCCTTTAATATCTCGTTCCTGAAGTGGTCAATAGCTTTACTTAGAACGACATCGGCGCTGCAGTCGCTCAACGCATGCTGTTTGCCACACTCAGGAAACGGGCAGTCGAAGCCCTGACGCCGTGCTGGTGTCGCTGGATAGGAGATGTGTTCCCTCGTACGAGTTTCTGGCAGGCATTCTCGGCAGAGACTGCGACCGCAAGGCAGTGTGACGGGGTCGTTCATGGGATAAGAGCACTGTCGGCACTGGATCAGACGAATGACAGCGCGGACCTGGTCGGCCAGGATGGGCTTGTTGGTGGTGCCATGGTGCTTCTCGCTGTCTGCTTCATGAGCAGGATTCGAGGTCAGGTCCGACGGCCTACTCTCAAAGGCCTCGGGCGCTTCGGAGGACATGAACATAGGCGCGCTGCCAGCGCGGGGCGGCCAGAGCCGGGACTCTGCCGGAGGCGTGAGATGGTGGGGTTCGGCCTGGCGAGATGCGGATTCGAGCGAAGGTTTGCTATGAATGATTGTAGTCTCGTGTATTGGGTTGTCGTGTAGAAGTATGTGTGTGCGTTAGGGGGAGAGAGAGAGAGAGAGAGAGAGAGAGAGAGAGGCTGTCGTGTGGTGTTCTGTAACGGAGGTACGCCCAACTACTGATTTCCGTGCGGTGTTGGCTGTCGAGGCAAACAGGCGGATGAGGAGGTATGTTCGTTTCAGATGGCCCTAAACGTCAGGTGAAAGCAAAGCAGACGGAGAAAGGGCTGGGCTGGGCAGATCGACTTCATGTATGGGCGGTGGTGGGACGATCGATGTTGATTGCATACGAAGAGACAGGACCCATGATGCTTCGAGTGGGAGTCTTGTAGATGTACAAGGTAGGTATAGAAGGGTCGGGAGCCAAGGAGAAGAGTAGTAACAAGAGCAGCAACAAGTAGGCTTGTGAGGCGGAAGCATTTGTTACCCAAAGTCCAAGGGGTAAGAGTCGTCATACATAAAGGAGGGTTTACCAATCAGAAGAGTACTGGTGCTCAAAGCAGGTTGAAAAGAGTCGGGTGCGTGGTACGCGTGTGGTCTTGGGTGCGATAGCGGCCGCGTACCAGCTATTGCGACGGGTGGGTGGGTGTGGGCTGTCGAATCGCCTGTGGCCCGCGGGGGAAGTGCATGAGGTCAACGAAGGGAAGTGGAGCTGGTTGATGAGTCTGGGAGACGTGAAGTTGGAGGCCCCAGGCCCGAGGGGGGAAGGCGTCGGCCGAGGCCAGTGTGCCCCGCCAATGTACAGGTACAAGGACTCGGTACTGATTCAGGACGAATGTTCCAGTGGTGTGCAGCCTGGTCCCCTGGCAAAGCTGAACAGTTACTGGCTACAGCCTCCACCCCAGGGCCCCGAAGCCTGGGCCACAGAAGGCTTGAACGCATGTGTCAGCTGGCAGGATGTCGTCTGGGTGACCCTGGAGCGCGAGGAGGGCCGTGGCCCCGTTGAACCCAGCCTTGCAGCGGCGGATGTTCCCCAAACGCATATCTACTTAGTGTCCAACGGCGGCTCGATACCAGTCGCTGGCCACCCTGCAGGACAGTGATCGTGCAAGCTGGTGAGAGCTAAGGGATTGATAGATCGAGATGTGGATTCGGCGAGAAGCGATTTGATTCACCTGTAATCCTTTCTGGCGCGCGACTCACGGAGGCTGAAGGTACTCTGGCCCGGGCAGGCACAAGAACAGACTGCTAGGAAGCATTTTCAGGGTCTCGATGTACCTAGGTAGAGTGACAACCTCCGAGATGGTGACGTCACTGCATGGGTGGACTGCCCAGCAATTTTGTGCGAGAAGACGAGATGAGATGCCAGACGAAATGCCCTGTCGTGCCATCGACAGCTTCAACTGCATTCAGCGTTTTGCTTAGGTACAGAGCGGCAGAGCCATCTCCGTCGGGGAGACCTTTTCTGTGTCCTGCAGAATCGATAGAAAAGTACCCTGTACTTCGGTCCAGAAACCCTCATCTGGAACAAGGGAACACCCTCGCACCTTGCAAAGGCCCGAGACCCGATCCTTACCTGTTCAACCGCAATCTCGGCCTTGTTACACGATCCCGTCGTCAAAACCCGTCCTACCCATCGGCTCCAACCAGGCCAGCCGCACGAACAGGCAGCTGGACTACCTACGACTCGACTCGGGGTTTCGCGGATGAAGCTGCGTCGCCCTCTGATTCGCCTAGAATGCGAGACAAGCAACCAGGGGTCTCGCGAGATTTATATCCACGCGTCATGACACCAGCCGCTAGCTATGCTGCTTGTTGGCGCGCAAGTTGGTGGACCTGCTGCACCATGCGTTATTGCCCGTACTCGCCCTTTCAAACACGAGGTCAAGGAAGAAAATAGTCATTTGATGCATGTCAAGATCAGCCAGCCTTTCAGCACGTAACATTGCACACTTCCCGGGTTAAAAGTAGAGGCAGGATTAGGGTCTAGAATTCTAGATATATTGGGTAGGGTCACAGACCCTTCATCAGATCCCTGGCTAAGATCCGTCGATCCAAAGATCTCCATAAACCATACCTTGCTAGAAGAGGTCACTTCACCCAGGTCTTGGTCCCGTCTCCCCTCTCATGCTGCTCTTACATCGGTTCTTGACCTGAAGGACAGATTGGCGGGGTTCCATCCCGCGTCCTTCTAGACAGCCAGTCACCTTGCCATCGTCACCACTGTCGTCAGCGCCGTATCCGATCTCATGATATCCATTACACCGCCCCTCCTCCGGTCGACTACCCCGATTCCCAGAATGTCGGGAGCCCCTACTCCATCCGGCGACACTGTCCCTCCCCCCCCCCCCCCCCCCCCCCTCCCCCCCCCCCCAGCTCCACCCGGCGTGGACCTAATTAAACCCCCACAAGGGTCTCTTCTACCTCTTGAGATTTGTCGGGCGCTCCGGACATATCATGACCCCTCGATAACATCTGCGGAGGCCTTCCCCTCTAGTTTACTTGCCAGCAAACCTGCCACCGTGCCATACCCAGAACATGATATACCCGACACCCGAGTCAGGCCGTTGCCGTTGAAACCGCCAATGTGTGCACCCGCACTGCGACCGTCCCAGTCGATTATCGCATCTCCCTTCATGCTTTCCATGATGAGCATCCCCCGAATTGATTATGGCGAGGACATCAAGTGGGGGGCCGGCGCTGCTATGTAGGCAGTTGGTAAAGCCGGGCGTTCCTCAGCTTCTGATTTTGGCTTGAGCAGATGTATGGAAAGGTTTGGTGGCGTGTCACGACGTCCAACATGTCACGTCATCCATCTTGACGAGGTAGGTATTGATAGGTCGATGCGCTGCTAGGCAATCAGACGTTCGCTTCAATTAGGCCTCCAGCCTTGTGGGTATCCGTACTCGACAATCTTGACCATCCCTGATAACATAAACCTGTCAAACAAGTTTTCCCTCTCATGTTACTCAGTAGTAAACATCGCGCACAGCAATGTACATAGGATACAGAGCAGCACCAAGGCCACCCGATTCCGTTTCAACTTACACCAGCCCACCGCCCACGGGCAGCGTATGGCTTGCTCAAGGCGAGCCTACGGCCAATGTTGCCGAAGCACACGCAGCTGCAGAACAGGACACTCAGCATCCATATGCCCGTCTCCACTGTCTCCTGGTTAGCAAAGCCGCCGAAGGTAAGAGGCTCTGAGAGAGTCTCATTCCGGAAAGACGGTGTCGACGGCGTAGGCATCATTTCGGGGTTGACGCCCATCAACAAGGCGGAGCCAATCAGGCCCACAGTGGCGGAGAGGAGGAAGCCTGGCTTGGAGCGGTCGATCAAATACCACAGGAAGGGGTTGACGAGGGCCAGGGTCAGCGAGAGCTGAAGTGTTGACGCCCACGGAAGACGACGCTACGTGTCTGTTAGCTTGGAATACTCGGGGGCCGAAGTAAATAGGGTAAGACGAACAATAGCGAAGACGATGCCGACAAAGGCTCCAATGCTGCGCACTCCCAGTGCCCAATCCGTACTCGGGCTACCCGCCTTGTCCGACGGCTCATCCCGTCCGTCATCCACCGCTGCCGTGTCACCGCCAAACGCTTCTTCCCAAACACCGTCGAACCAGGGCAGCAGCGCACCAAGGGTGACCCCTGAGACGCCCCAGAGTGTCAAGTATGTCCAGTTGAACCCAGGTCTGATCACACCCTCCACCGACAAAGCGGCCAATTGGTGCTTGTCGTGTAATCTTGTGACCAATGCGCCGTAGCCCATGCCAAGCAGGAAGAGCACGGCGACCCTGGCTGTGAGAAACAAGGTCGACGCAATGACGGACTGCGCTGGAGGGGCAGGTCGCGACGACCGTCTTCGCAGAGTTTGCGGGTGGAATCTCTCCTTCAACAGCTCGTACGTCGTATCATCCAAGCTCTGTCTCTTGACCGGCGTCTGCGATCCCGTTCCCCACGGTGTCTCTAGGTCGGGACGGATCGACCGGTCCTTACCGGTTGACGAAGGTGAGTAAATGCCGAAGAGCGTCGATGTGGTCAGGTTCACTATAGACTGTGTTCGGCTAATTGACGTCCCCGACTCGGAAGGGGTGGCGGCTCGGAAGCCATTGGGTTTCGGCGATAACAGCCTCGAAGTCTCAGGGTTTTGAATGTGCGCAGGGCTGGGCGAGCTTGAATCGGCGTCAGTGGGAGGTGTCGGGCTTGTAAAGTTGATGTCAAATGGACGGCGAGGAATGGGTCGGAGGAGAGGGGGACCGTCGTCAGACATGGTTGGCCGGGTCGTGGGAGATGAGGTGTGAACGATGGCTGGTCCGTATGGCTAGTCGAGAGGACTGGTCGGAAGGGCTGGACGAAGGCTTCTCGTGTTGGATGCTCGGGCAATGGCGAGAAAATGAGGGCCGTTTTGAGGCAGGACAGGGTCGAGCAGTGTTGAGAAGTGGCTGCAACACGGCTGAGCTGATGTCTTGAACAGAATAGGCGCTGGTCTCGACTCGGGTCTCGGGAGGGCAGTTGCAGCACGTGCAAGCTTCGCCAGGTTTTGAGTTTGGAGCAGTCAACAAGAGGGAGGTAGGTGGT
Organism: Verticillium nubilum; assembly: GCA_002851675.1. Classification (NCBI taxonomy): domain Eukaryota; kingdom Fungi; phylum Ascomycota; class Sordariomycetes; order Glomerellales; family Plectosphaerellaceae; genus Verticillium; species Verticillium nubilum. The sequence continues at coordinate 206,913 of NMXI01000017.1, forward strand.
GTCCAAGATGGGTACGTTTCATGAAGGGGGGGTTATTTTGCTGAGATATATTTTGAGATGTTGCTCAGTCAGGCACAATTTTGTGACACTTCGCCACGTCTGACAACGGATATGGATGGACGAGAGAGGGGAAGCTGAAGGTGGTGAGCTTGTGGAGGATGCGAGGAACGGAGGAGGCAGAGAGGGCTGAAGCGTGACTGGAAGGGCGCCAAGTCATTGAGAAGGGCAGAGGTGAGCCCCAGTAGACACGAGGTTTGGGCCAGTGAGAGACGCTGTATTTAGAGCTGGGTGCATTAGTCGCATGGGCTTCAATCACATGCTCCGCCGTTTTTCGACCCCCCCTTCAGGCTGGGATCGTCAAGGGCGTCCCGCGAACGGCAAAGCCCATCGAAGTCGTGCAGGTGAGGTAGCGAGGAGTAACAATAGCACTGAGATCCTCAAGGGTTTCTTTCCACATGACTGGACGAAACGGGGCTTGAATATGCTTCTACTGACTGTTGATTCGCCACGTTTGCTGTTACCCCACACCGTCGGACAGAATGCGAGTGGGGGAAGGGGGGAGCTTACCAGCCCGTACCTAAAGCCAGTGGAGCTCCGTCTGGATGGAGACGCCCGTACATGCATGCACAGCTGCACATCTCGGGCGTGTGTTGGGGTTTGGCACTAACCTCACCTCAACATTCCGTCGCCGACTTGCACTCTGTAGCCGGGGTATCGAGTCGTATTCAGGTCTTCTCGCTTCACGCTTCCTCCTCCTCGCTGTCTGCCGCATCTCCCTTCTCAAGCTCCTGCATCAGCTCCTCGTCGCTATCCACAACGTCGTCTGGCCGGGGTATCATGACAAAGGCCGCGGTGCAGGTGATTCTGTTGTTCGTGTCGTAGCTTCCCAAGAGCGAGCCCAATTGCACCGTCTCATCGGCCTTCTCGCTCGCTGCGAGCTCCGTCTCTGACACTCTCCAGAGACGAATCTTGCCGTCACTGCTGCCGCAGACGAAATAGAAGACAGCACCTTCCTTCTCTTCCCTCCGTACAATATTGAAGTCCTTAACCCGTCCCGTGACACCTGCATCCTTGCCACCGATCTGGGCAACCAGCTTCGCCGTCGGTAGCTTCTGTGCCTTGGTGTCTGTCTTCTCCTGCTGCGCTAGATCGGCCTCCTTGGTCGAGCAGAACAGTACGCGCCCGTCCTCAGTGGCCACAGCAACCAGAGATGACTCGATGTTGTCGCTCATGGTCATGTATTCGAAATTGTGAATCTTGATGCGGGAGTCGGGCAAGATCCGGCACCGAGGCAAGCTGTCCATGCCGAACACGGCAATGTTTCTATCGAAACCGACCGCAAACTCTTCGCAATCCTGGCCGCCCACAGCCGCACCCCAAACCACCTTTCTACCCTCACCAGACGAGTGTCTGCCCTCACCAACATCCTGCAGCAAATCTCGGCTGAAGTTGAGAACGGCGGCCTTTTTGCCCGTCAAGAGGTTCCACAGACGCATGCAGCGCTCTCCCTTGCTTACACTGATGAGCAGCTTCATGCTCGGGTGTACAGCGAAGTCGTTGACGCCGGCCGGGGTGCCGCCAAGAGGAGCGGTGTCGCCGCTAGGCCTTCCCTGCGCCTTCGGTATTGGTGCCTTGATGGTGCTCATAGGCTCCCAGTTCCTCGTCTTGGCAACAGCAATGGTCGAGTCCTCGCTCGCTGAGATCAGCTTTGAGCGTGTGGGGAAGTCGAGTTTGGTGACGGTTGAGTCGTGGGGGTTATAGGCGCCGAGCTCGCGGTTTTTCGAGTTCTCGAGGATGGGACGGAGAGCAGCCGAGGCCATTTCGTCACCATCCCGTCGTTTGGGAGGGTGGGCGGAGATGTTGTAGATATTTATCTTGGGGTCGGTGCTACCAGATGCCAGAAGCACTTTCTGCTCCTGACCCGGGATGGGGGCAGAGGGCGCGGAGAAGGCGAGACATCGGATTGCCGAAGGATGCGCTGTGAACAAGAAGGTGTCGACGAAGGTTGCCTGGCCTTGGGGCTCGACAGTCGCAATGAGGCCGTGGAGAACCCTGTCGTAGGAGCCCGTGACGATCTGGAGGGAGAAGTCATCATCAACGACGGCCTTTGGTGTCTGCGGCTTCGATGCCTTGGCAGGCTTTGTTTTTTTGGTCGGTTTCACTTCGCTCACAGGAGGGCCAGCGGTAGCAACCTCAGAAATCTTCCTCTTGACCATGTTGGAGGTGGGTTTGCAGTGATGCTGTGTAATATGCAGAACACAAACTGTGTCTAGCACCTGAAGAACTAGACGGGCATGCACATGGGCATCTGTATCAACTCCAATGCCCGCCGAAAAGAAAATTTACGAGCTTTATCTAATCGATAACTCCTCGATAAGAAATTCGAAAGTCAAACAAGCCAAAGGCTTAGCTAAAGGTACCTTAGGTGAGACTAGAGCGGGGGCTGATGCTTTACCTAATTAGCCGCGTCTTCATTGCATCTTCTTATACTGAAAAACGCACTGTGTAATAACCGATTAATCGCTGTAGCCAGCCCTACTGTATGTGGCTTGGCGTACTGTATTTGATGGCACTGCCCGCCTCCTGTTGCCTTGGAAGTGCTAAGGTGCCTGTTGGCGAATGGGAACCTAGGCACCTTAGCCAAACCAGGAACTCGAGGCCGCCCGAGAGACCGTGCACTGTGTGTACCTTGGCGGCTTTGGCCAGCGTGTGGACTGACCTACGTATGTGCCTTCTTGAATGTCCCATCTTGCACGAACTTTGACTGCCGCGCCGCTCCATCAGTTGTTGGAGACCAAAGTATTGTTCCATTTGTTTCGACAATGCCTCGTCGGTAGTCGACAATCTCTTGCGACTGCTTTCCATGTTGCGGCTGCGAATCGCGTGCCAGTCTCACCAGCCCGAACTCGCATGAGACCCCTCCTCAAGCCTCCCTACTCCGACACAGCATCATCTCGATCGATCTGACCGACACCGACCAAACCTCTGCTTTTCGCGGGAAGTTTGCTGCCAGCCACTGAGATGGCCTCGTACGGCCATCATGCGCCTGCGGCCGCCCCTCGACCCGCGCAGCCTGCTGCATACGCTGTTCCTATACCAGGACATGCCCCAGCTGCTCCAGCAGGTACATTCTCGCCTGGTACCAAGATTCAAGTTGGCTCCCATCGCGTCGTCATACAAAAATATCTGTCTGAAGGTGGCTTCGCCCATGTCTATCTCGTCAAGCTTTCCAAGCCTCTCGACGGCACCGAGCTGGCTGTCCTCAAGCGGGTTGCAGTGCCGGACAAGGAGGCGCTTCGCTCGATGCGCATCGAGGTCGAGACCATGAAAAGGCTTAAGGGCCACCGCATGATCGTCACATACATCGACTCGCATGCCTCTGAGCTTCGCGGTGGGGGCTTCGAGGTCTTTCTTCTCATGGAGTACTGCAATGGCGGCGGCTTGATTGATTTCATGAACACTCGACTCCAGCACCGATTGACCGAACCCGAGATCCTCCACATTTTCACCGACGTTGCGGAAGGAGTCGCCTGCATGCACTATCTGAAACCACCACTTCTACATCGCGATCTCAAAGTCGAAAACGTCTTGATCTTGAGCCAGGGATCCAAGAAGAAGTTCAAGCTCTGCGACTTCGGTTCCGCAGCATCTCCGAAGCCAGCTCCTCAGACCGTTGTCGAGTGTAGACTCATGGACGAGGATGTGCAGAAGCATACGACTTTGCAGTACCGAAGCCCGGAGATGATCGACGTTTACAGAAAACAACCCATCGACGAAAAGTCTGATGTTTGGGCCCTTGGAGTCTTGCTATACAAGTTGTGCTATTACACGACCCCCTTCGAAGACCAGGGTCAATTGGCAATATTGAATGCGAGCTTCAGGTTCCACAGCCACCCAGTCTTCTCGGACAGGCTAAAGAAGCTTATAGGTATGATCATCGCGGTGTTTGATGGGCCGTGACTCACCAGGTAATAGCTTCCATGCTGCGCGAGAACCAGCGGTCGAGGCCCAATATCTACCAGATATTACGAGAAGCCTGCGCCATGCAAGGCCGCGAGGTCCCCATCCACGATGTGAGTGTCTGTGTCCCCGACGTACGTCTGAAGTTATTGACGCAGTGTAGATATACGCTGAGAGGGCACATTCCGAGCCTAGGCGCAGCGATAAACCGCAGCCTGAGAAGTCAACAACTCCGGTGGTCGGCGCTGTTTACTCTCCCCCGCTGCAAGAAACGCAGGCTATCCCTGAAGTGGTTCCCATGAGGAGGGGCAGGCTTCCAGTAGCCTCTCCGCAATCGAATACTCACTCTCAAAGGCCGAGCCCATCACCTGGTCGGGTCACCAGTGGTGATCCGTTCGCTGCTCTCGATGCGAAAGCGATCAACTACACCGGAGGAGGCGACGAGCTATCGTCTCGCTTCCCCACGCTCGACCAGTTTTCTCTGCTTCACAAAAGCGCCGGGAACTTTGATTTCACCTCACTCACATCACCTCCAGCCGCGCAACAGAGTGATATCGGCCAGAAGGTCACTGAACACCTGGCGGATGAGGCGTTTGCGAAGCCAGCTAGTCCTCCTGAAGCATCGGAGCCAACTCGGTCGCGCACCGTAGCTCAGCTTACGGCTCCTACACAGCCCCCCACCGATGTTAAGTCTCCTGCTGCTCCGGCAATTGGCCTGAAGAAGACGGCATCAGCTCCACCCAAGCCATCTGAGATGAGTCGAGCGTCGGCCATCATAACTCAAAATCCCGAGCTGCAGGCGATATCTTCGCAGTCTACGCAGAAGTACATTTCAACGGGCACCATGACCACCACGCCGCCGCCAACAGAAAAGCCGCGAGAGCCCCCGGCAATCTGGCGGGTCCCATCTACAGACCACCATCGATCTACGAGCCTGCCCCGTAAGCCAGACGACAATCGTCTTTCAGAACCACGCGAGGGTAGTGGTCCTCCAGGTCCGATATCTCGTCAAAACTCTCACCAATCTCACGTTCGCCATCCATCATCATCTCGACCGTCTCTGGAAGGGGGTCGTCCAAGTGCCGAACATCTTGCTACATCTACACATCAAAGAATGGTGATCAGGCGCCAGCGTCCAGCCAGCACACATCTTGAATCAAGCATAGATTATCTCCGCGAAAGACAGATGGCAACCAAGCCAATGGGATCACCGGGCTTCCCCTCGCCCAGGTTGCCCGAACGGCCTGCTGATAAACCATCATATCCCGCACTGATCAGCCTCGGGCCGGAGGAAGACACCAACATTGCATCGAACGTCGAATTCTTGCGAACCATGGAGGAGTCAAAGAAAGATCGAAGCTCATGGCACGGGAAGAAGAGTAGCGTCAGCTCAGTAGCCGGCTCTAAGAATATCCTCGCCGGCAAGTTCGGTGACGCTTTCAAGATCTTCGAAGGGAAGCAGCCCGCGCCGGCGGTGCGGACTCCATCTCCTCGCAAGGAGCACGATCGCCGGGATCTGACCCCAATTGCCGATTCTGAGGCCACCGACGGGCGAAGCGATGACGGGCGAGCCCAGGAGGAGGACCGGAATGACTTGACGCCCGAGATGCGACGCGACCTGGAGCGAAAGCGACTAGCAGAGGAGGAGCAGCGAGTCGAACTCGCACAAGCCGAATATCGTCAGCGCATCTCCAACAAGCCCCAAGGCTTGGCCGGACATCCGGCACCCCCGCCCAAACCAGCTGGTGGCTCATCGAGGGCAATCAGCATCCAGAATCGAGTCCAGAGCTTATTGGATGGAGGACAGAAGACCTCGTCGCAAGTCCAGCGTTCGGCTCAGGGGTATGGTGTCTACTCCGATGCCGCCACTGCCGCTAGTCGGATCGACAAGGGTCTGCCCGAGCTGCCACGAAAACCCATCACTACCAAGCCTCGGCCGGCTCCTCCGTCGATCAACTCGCAAGACATCGTCGTCAACAAGCTGAGACATCCGGCCAGCGAACCCCTACCAATCAACAGCCGGCCCATGACGGGTAACAAGCCGCCCGCGCCGCGAAAGCCGGTACACCTCAACAGCGTGCCGACAGGCGGGGCCGCCGCCTCTCCGCCGAAACAGTTTCAGCAGCAGGCCCCCGAGCAGCTTGTCGGCGTAGGCGTTCCGGGCCGCCCGGTACTAGACATGACGGTTAGGGAGAAGGATGATTACGTGGAGGATTTCTCAAAACGGTTTCCCAGCCTCAGCTCCATCGAGATGGTCGAAAGGGACATTGATACTGAACCGCGCGAACGGCCCGGGAGATAGAAGCTCCCGCGCCGCCGCGGCAGAAGTCTGAGGTTTTAGATTTTGGAGATGAAATGATAACAGGCGAAATCAACGCAATCGATTTTCACAAGCATGGACGATTTCTATATCAACACATTAGTGATGCATAATCCAAAAAGCGTAACCAGCACACTCAAGCGTTTGTTAGATTTAGGCCCTGGCGCCGTATTTGACCATATCCGGAAACACCACGCCCTCCATCACGGGCGTGGTCAGCATCTCCACAGACCCCCTCTCATACAGACAGAACCAAACAGCATCAGCGTTGACCACCTCGAGCGCGTCACGCGCCTCGTGATCCTCTTCAAGCCGGTCCGCAAGGAGTTCCAGCACGCCATCAAACATCTCATCATCGATCCGCACGTATCGCACCACGGCGACGAGCAGTCGCACCACTGCTTCCCAGATTTGCGCCGTTGAAGCGAAGCGGCCCAACCCGCCGCCGGAGGATGATGAGGAGCGGGACAAGTCGGTCACGGGGCCGGTCTTCATCTCGCGCGTGCCGCCTGCGCGGGCTGGGATGAACACGTTGTGCACGGGCGCGATGCCGTGGAGATATGAGGGCCCGTGGGTCTGACGTTGGCGGGATTGGTTCTTCACGGCGTCCTGCTTCTTCTTCTGGCACCAATTGTGGAGGCCGTCCCACCATTCGGTCTTGATGCGGGAGGCGAGAAAGTCGCCCGCAGTGGCACAGAGGACGGCGAGGGTATCGCAGGCGGCGGCGACGATGAATGATTCTGAGTCATAGAGGCGGGCGATGACAACGGGCCAGACGGCGTTGATGAGGGGGAGAAAAGCGTCTTCGTCGGCGGAGAGGGCAGGAGCCACGGTGGCGAGGAGGTCAAGGAGGGACTTGCGGAGGGTCGGGGTGGGGGAGGTCAAGTAGTGCTGCGTGAGTGCCGCAACCCTCTCGAGAAGGGTGTAAGTTGGCGTTTTGGGAGGCTTCTCTTTTTCTATTTCTCCGCCGCCAGCTTCATCGTCTTCTTTTTCCTTGTCTTTTTCGGGCCCCCAGGGTTTAGGGATGTGGCCTTGGACTGTGCCGTTTTCGTCATCTTGTTGCTGCTGTTTTTTTCGCTCAGCACGCCTGTCTAGATAGGCGAGTATATCGTCAATGTCTGTGGGTTCGGGACGACGCTTCAGGTGGTCCAAAGGGCCACTTCCGCGACCCTTGACGAGGAGCCTGTCAGACTTGACGCCCTGGTCGACGACTTCCTTGAGGACTGCAAAGAGACTCTCAACAAAGACGGGATACCCGTGGTAATTCTCCAGCGCTGCAAAAATGGAGGCTACCATGTCATCGAGATATGGGATAAGGCGAGGGCCTGTGAGGCGGGTCATCATGATGAGAACCTTGGTGGACGCAGGTGATACATCAAGCGTGTTGAGACGAAGCGAGATCGAATTGACCATGTAATCAACGTTCTCGATGATGAGCTGCGAAACGCTAGCGTAGTCGCAAGAGCCTGCGATTATGTTCAAAGTCGTAATGGCGTGATCTCGTAGTTGGGGATCTGGTGAGCCCAGGAGTGCAGCAATGGGGTACAGGACATCGATCAACTCTGGTCGAAAGGCCGCCCTCGACCGAGATGCTGCATACGCCACTACCTCGAGAGCCACGGCCTCAAGTCGCCAGTCAGCATCCGTGGCTTCCATAGTGGCGTCTATTAGTGAAACGGAGTAGGCGTAGAGCTCATGAAGTGCTGCTTCAGGATCTTCCGAATCTGTAGTAACCGAAGACAGATCGAGGTAATCATCAACGTCAGAGGCTCGAGCGAAGGCAGCCTTGATAAGCTCAAAGGACAGCCAAAGGGAAGAGATTTTAGCGACGCCCGTCAGCTCTTGTGCGTAATCGAGCATGTCCAACGACAACTTCACTTGCTGAGAGGCAGATCCGACTTTGGAGATCAGTCTCAATATTTCGGATCTCGTGGCAATCTGGCTCTCATGGCCCGTGACGATCAAACTGTAGTTCGCAGTGCTGTCGGATTTGGTGAGACCTTTCCCGGAGAGAGATGTCAGATCGGAAGACATGGAGTGAACCACCTGGTTCTGGCCATCACCAGCCAGAAGACAAGACACGCTGTCGCGCAGAGCCATGGACACGGCGTCATCCAACGTAGAGGAGTCCAACTGGAGGCGGGATACCAACTCAGTGCCCTTAAGGACGTTACGTATTGCAGCCTGCTTCTTTTCTTCTTCTGCCGACTGCATGATTCGTGGCAGAGAAATCATCCAGTTGTAGACGGTGACTTTTGTGATTTCAGCCAGTTCAGGATAGATGGTCGCCAAATCCTGCAGGCTGGTGGTAATGGTCGATGGTGCATCATCCTCGGGCTCCAACATGATGGCCGATTCGACTAGAATTGAAGTGCAATTCTCTAAGGTTGTATGGCACTCGTCGAGGAGAGTCAGGGAGAAATTGCCTAGCGCATCGCGAACCTCATGGGCTTTGCTTGCCCGAAGCTTCAAGACTGACGCCAGAGCCAGTTTGATCTGGGCGACAGTGGCCTTAAGCCATGCTGGACTCAGTATTTTCTGATTGTCCGCATCGGAAGCTGTGGCGGTTTGCTTGTTGATGGCCCTTGTTCTCAAATCACCAAGAACAGCAACAAGAATCATCCGCAAGGTCGAGATTGCCGCCGCGAGCACTCGGATCTTCTCGCGGGCTGGCGTGGACAGGAGCTTGGCGAGGGCCGAGACGACACCTGGTAAAAAGGTGGCTAGAGCGGCATGGTCTTTGATGCTGCTGAATACTGCTCGGAGTGTTCGCAGTGCTTCCAGCTGGATTACTGGGGTCCTCCCGTTGGCTACACTATCGACGACGACCGTAATGCTGTGTCCTAGTGCGGGTATGGTTTTTGCATCGACCAGGGATGCGGCTGCGGTGGCAGAAGAGCCCGCCGCCGTAATCAGGGCCGTCAGAGCCCTGACAGCTTCAAGTGCTGTCTCTTCAGACGATTCGTGCTGCTTGTCCCGTCCAGGGACGCCTCCGACGATGAAGGTCAGCAGGATGAGGAGCTGCTCGACGATTGGGGGGGATATCCTGCTCTTCCAGCCGTGGGTAATGATGGCAGTCAGACACTTGAGAGCAATCTCTGAAAGGCGCGCAGGATAGCCCTCCTGGTTCCTGAAGACGTGGGACAGGGGAAAGAAGACATAATCAGCAAGCTTGTCGTCAAAGGCTGAGGCATCACGGTTCACCTGGAAGCAGATGATGCCATGAAGCTCTTGTGTCAGCTCGACGAGTTGGCGGATAGCTGCGGCTCCCTTTGGCGGTTCGATTGCTATCTTGCTGATAGATACACAACAGGGTTTGAGCTGCCAAGTTGGTCAGATGAAGGCAGGAGCGAACGGAGTTGGGGGAACCAACCTGTTTGAAGAACTCATTCCGGGCTGGATCAGACGAGACGTTCGCCATTGGGAATGCGGCTAGGCGAGCATTGCAGACTCATGCCAGGAGCGGTTGTATCAGATGCAGCAGAGCGAGCCAGGCGTTGTGCTGTGGCTGCACGTCGGTAATGGCGATAGCTGCGTTTGGTGTGGTGGGATGGATCAAAGATGGAGCCTGACAGGGGAGATGCACAGGGCGGGCGAAATGGTCGTTGAATCAATGGGGTGCGCTTCGGCAGGAATACAGTGTGATGTTGAGATTTTTATCCCCATCAATACTGTATTTAGGGCAGTATTAGTGGCAGGCAGGCCTACAAGCTGCCTACGAGGTGCCACAAGTACTAGACGGGGTTCCAATGACCTCCACACTACCTACCTAAGGTATGGTAGGTAGGTAGGTAGGTGCAGTACCTAGACTTACTAGATGGTGCGCTTTGACAAGTTTGGTGGAGGGCAACAGCACCTGTCGCCATGAAAGAGGGGGGGGCGTTTTCCGAACCGTGATCCATCGCCTGGCACAACCCGACCATCAACGTCCTTTGCTCGTACCTTACAGAGTATTGACATCTGAATAGCATACATCATCCTGATTTCGCTCTCATCCTCGCCCATCACCATGGACACGCCATTTGTTTGCATCGCCCACCCCTTCGAGTCGGCTGGGAACATCTCACACGCCTACGAGTATGGCCCTGTGAAAGCCCGCAAGGCTATCATCTTCGTCGGCGGCCTGGGCGACGGACCTCACACCGTCCCCTTCGTTAGACCCCTCGCCACGCACCTCGAGGAGACGGGGTTGGACTATTCGGTCTTTGAAATCCGTATCAGGAGCTCTTTCACTGGCTTTGGCTACTCGAGCCTAAAGAAGGACGCCGAGGACATTGCGGCTCTCGTCAGGTATCTCCGGAGCATCGATAAACAGAAGATCGTGCTCATGGGCCACTCGACTGGATCTCAGGTGTGTTTTTTTGCCATCGTACAAACAAACAGCGTATCTGACCATGACAGGATTGCGTCGAGTACGCCGCGAACGAGGAGGATCCCGTCGACGGCTTCATCCTTCAGGGCCCCGTGTCAGATCGTGAAGCCGCTGCCATGCACGTCCCCGCCGAGAAACTCAAAGAGAGCGTCGAGCTGGCCGCCAGCATGATCGCCGAGGGGCGGGGAGACGAGATGCTGCGGCCGGATCAGGTGGCACACACCTTTGAGCCCATCACAGCCTACCGATGGCACTCGCTTGTGTCCAAGGGCGGCGACGACGACACATTCTCATCTGACCTCGACGAGGGGACGGTGTCTAAGATTTGGAATCGGTTCCAGAAGCCGGCGATGGCATTGTACTCGGCTGAGGACGAGCATGTCCCGGCCCATATAGATAAGCAGGCTCTCGTCGACTCGTGGAAAAAGCTGGGCAAGAATGTCCACCAGCTCTCTGGGGTCATCCCCGGTGCAGGTCACACAGTGAAGCAGTCGGAGGGGCAGGCCTGGCTCAACGGCCGCGTAGTTCAATTTCTCCGGGAGATCTAGGGCACCGGGAATGACGACCGTCGAGGAGCTCAGTGTCGGTCGGCCACCTTTCAATCGCCGGTTTCGATCGGCCCCACTCCTGAGGTCGGCGATACCGGAGCGCTCGGCGAGGGATGAAGCCTGTCATGTGGTCGCCGACTCGCGATTGAATTTCGACGCCGTCGAGCCCCTAGTCCTACATATAAACGAACCATCTTCCACAAATCCCATCGCTCGCTGGTGGACTCATCAATCACTTATCTGCGTGAAATAACCTACTACATCACTACTAGTCAACTTTTCAACACTGAAAACCCCGCACCTCGATTTCACCTCACAAGACCCGATCCTTGGCTTCATCATGTGCATGGGAACTACCTGCGGAACCTGCTGTGAGTCTCGAATGACTTGAACTCGACGGCACTAGCTCACTGGCCGTGCAGCAAAGCGCACCTGGCGCGGATGCGGTAAACACATACCCTCAGCCATGGACGCCATCTCTGAGCACGAGTGGTGCACCTGTACCCCGCGTGTCAAGGTGGGCGAGAAGGACTACCCGCCCGCTGCCTCCTTCCAGGTGCCGGGCCTGTCATGGTTGACCGGCGGATCTAAGTAATGCCTGAGGAGAATTATTATGAGGAACTGGGGCGGTTGAGCGACGTTGGGTTTTGAGGACGTCTTCTTCTGAGGCTATCGGCAAGGAGACTATGCCATCTTGCGGCTTCCGCACGAGATGATCACATCGAAGCTCCGACAACGACGACCTTGATAAGGGGCTGGTGGCGTCGCCATCCCGGCAGGCAACCGTCAAGTGGTGTACTCTGATGAGGCGGATGGAGTTGACCACGGGGGCGGGCGGCAGGGAAGCAGGCGGTGTACCTAGCTATGACCATCAAGAGTTGAGTCATCGAAAGTTTTCCACGCGAATCTGAATCCCGTTCCAGGTGCTGCAGCGCCCGTATTACGCTGGCAACTCTTTGGCCGTCGTGCGCAACGACTCATGCTTGGGGCATTTGCGATTCGTTGGAGTGGGCATGAACGATCACCAGGAGAAGAGTTGGACACGCCGTCTCAACTCACCAGTTCTGGCAACCAGCTAGTTGTCGGGGGCGGTGGGCTCCGCGTTTTTGACTCGGCAGGACAAGATGGCGAGGACCCTCCGTCTGCTTTGGTGAGAAGAAGACTATATCAAGCCAGTGAACGTCAAGGCATCTTGTCTCGAGAAAGCGTGTCATGGTGGGATGGACGACGAAGCTAACGAGCAGATTGAATCATGGCTCGCCGGGTGGTTGAGCAGCAGTCGTCGTTCAAGCAGGGGAGTTCGCTTTCAAATTGCCGAATTGAAGACGCAGGGGCGGGGTGGGACGAAGGATGGAGTCACAGGATCAGGATGCAAGCCAGGTCGGCACACCATGCTTCTTTCTACATGTCACGGGCCTTGTGGCTGGCAAGTTGACGTTTCCTGGCAGTCCAATCGCATCGTCCGGCAGGTCATTGAGGCGTCCGGGCAGACATCAAAGGAGGATGCCAACTGGTGATCGGTCTAACAGGAGGCAAGGGTCGGAAAGGGACCCCTCCAGGTTCGGGGCATTTATGATGTTCGCTGGCAGGGATATATATGTCTGGTGTCCACAGACTTCGAGGAGCATGTTGGTTGGCACGGCTGTGCTGATGGCTGTGGGTCGGATTGTAAATGGTGAGCGCAGGAGCGAAGAGGATGCCTCTTGTGGGACACCTCAAGCAGGAGATCAACGGAAGCATGCTGGCTCGCTTATTACGGGGTCTTTATCGAGCAAGTCACAGACAAGCCACACGAGACTTGCATGTCACTGATCCGAACACGATGTGATACCTGCCAGACAAACAAACCACCTCCTCTACCCTACCTTACAGGTACTTAGGTACCTACCTTACATACGGTACCTACAGGTAGGTAGGTACCCAAGCGGTTTATAAAAAGTTTAGCCCTAATTAAATCCCTTACCTTATAATAACTACTCCTACCTACTAAAGCTACCTACGAAATAGTCGAATAACCCCCTTACGAGACGCCTACGAAATCTAGGATCCTAGGGGCTATTAAATATATAGACCGGTATAAGATTCCCTATTTTAAAAGACGTCTTTTTATATTAAATAGAGTCCTAGTTCGTACGGGAAATCGGATCCTTAAGGAATACCGTAACCGACGCCTCTATAACGACTCCTAGAGACTAGAGACCTGTAGCCGCCTAAGATCCCTTACGCCTAGGGACCTAGAGCTTATAGAGTAGCTAATCTAGAAGGCTGGATTTAAGGTACGCGCTCTTAGTTAGTAGACCCTAGCCTACGAGGCTAGCGTTTACGTTAACTACTACTAATAGACTATCTAGAGATCCCTTAGGACCCTTAGGTATAGGATATATATTGCTTATAATAAGTAATAGGTATCTCTAGTAGTCGCCTAATAGCGCCTCTAAGCTATAGAGAAGGCCCTAGCTCTTTACCTACTCTAGAGGACTAGAGAGATATCCGTTTTAGTAATAAGGTCTATTTTAGTCTTAGGCTAGAGGGTAAGCCTTAGATTATCCGGAAGCTAGGCGAACGCTATTACCCTAACTATATCTAAGAGCGTGTAAGGATATGACTAAGGGTCTGAATCGGGTTCACGGAGAGTCGGTCCGCCGAGCGTACGCAGGTAGGTTGGATATTATTCGTAGACTTAAACTTGCTAAGTTCACTCTTGTGATCTTTGCCTTCTGGATTCGAGAGTACTCGAATCTTGGCTTAGTCAGCGCCCAGCTCTCGCCGACTGCTCGCCGAGGTGTAGCCGGGGATCTTCCGGCTTCCAGATGCTCCTTCTTATAACTATTCCCCTTCCCTAAATCGTTAGTCCCTGACGATATAATGGTCCCTTAGTTTCGGGCCTATTAGGAGTCTGTTTCTATTGTTTCCTATTATTAGTTGCGTCCCTGAAATTCTGCTTCCTTTTGCTATTCGGTCGGCGCTTGGTTTGCGATATTTAAGGCGTTGTTTTCCTCCTTCGTTTTCCTGCGTCCCCTCCTATTAATAATAGTCCCCTATTATTCTAGGTCGGGTAGTTGCCGAGGGTTAGCGGTTGCCTCGTCGGCAGCCGTTAAATTATTAGTAGTTGAATTAGTAGCTATTAAATTATTAGGATGGGTCGTCGCCGTTGTCGTTCTTGCTGCCTCTAGCCTCTTCTACTAGTTCTATAAATAGAGGTCCTCTTCCTCTCTTCCAGTAGTTAGTTTCTTCCTCTAACAACAACAACTAATAACTGCTCGCAGAGTCTTCGGCCTCTACTTTTCAATTAATCTTCTTTAGTTCTTCTATTCCCTCTTAACTAATATATCCGTCATCCCTATAGTTACTCGCCTATTTAAAGGCTTCCGCTATAATAAGGCACGTAGCTAGGGTCGCTATCAGAGCGGCACTCCTTATATTACTTACCTGACTCAGCTTTACGCTAATCCCGACGTTATTTGCGTCTGCGATAAGAAGAGCCCTAATAAGTATACTATGTGTTACTTCAAGAAGGCTAAGTATACCGCTATGAGTTCGCCTTTCCTTCGCCTTACTTTTCCCTTTCTGACTTCCTCCTTCTAGATTCCCTAAGCCGTCCTTAGAGCGGCTTAGACGTACTAGCTTTAGGTTAAGACTTTTGCGCGCACTCAGCGACGCGATCCGAATGCTCTGCGCCCTATCGCTCGTTTCCGTTTCCTTTATTATCTTTTAGCTTTTAGCTATTCTTAGAACGGTCTCTTTAGCTAGATACTCGATCCTAGCGGCGTTAGAGCGCTCTCTAGTAATGCGCTCGCCCAGCGTCTGGCTTAGCTCTAGATTAAGGAGGCTGCCTGCAATCGCGAGTGGGCTATGACGGCTTACGAGCTTAATATAAGTTTTGCTTCCCCTTCCTTCCTTTCGTATACTATTCGCTGACTTTTCGTTAGCGTCGCTATAGTAGCGATTATTCTCCCTCGGCTTCTTCTATCGGCCGTTACCGCGAGGTTGCCTAGCCTTAATACCTTCGCGACCTTCGCCGAGCTAACGCCGTGCTTACGCTCCTGTCCGACCTTAGTAGCGTCGTTTCGACTCCCGTAGACGGTAAGGGGGGTCGTTTAGACTTCCCCTATATAAGTAGCGACTTTTAGGAGGTTACTAACCCCTTAGTACGTTCTAATAATACTGCGCCTATTAACTATAAGTAGTACGTGGGCATACCGACTATGCGCCGCCCCGGCTAAGCTACTATAGTTATAGGTAGTCGCCCTAGTAGTTCTCTTGGGTCTGGAAATAGTTCGGTTGCCGAGGAGGATAGCGAAGGCTCGCCTGTCGGTGTTTACGTCTTTAGCAGTAACTTTTAGGCGTCTAGCAGTATTGGTGGCACTAGCGGGTTCGGTAGTTTCGACGACTAGTCGGTGATAGTTCGGGTAGTAATCTTCCCCCCTTCGGTAGTCTTATATTCGAGATACGATTAATTATCCTATTTTGCATGCTTTCTTTTTAGCTATTGCATATACCTAGCGAGTAGTGCGCGACTGTTCTATAGGTAAGGCTCTAGTTCCTAGGTATTATATTCTACTGGCCAGCCTTTCTATTTAACTATAAAGAAGGTTTGGTCCCTATCCTTCTTATAGGCGACGATGTCTTCGACCTCCTACTCTTCTTAGTCTTCCTCTAATTCTAGTAGCGTATCGGCGATATCTTTGCGCCCTATCTACGGTTCTAAGAGGGATACCGAAAAGACGTCGTATATTCTAGAGTACTTTTTAGGGAGCTATACCCTATAGGCATTCTGCCTAATACGCTCGACGACTAGTACGCGAATGTATCGCGGGGCTAGTTTCCGTTATCCTACTTTAAACTTAAAGTTCCTCGTAGAGAGTCCCACGTAGTCGCCGATAGTAAGCTATAGCAGTTAGTACCGCTTATTATAGTACTTGGCCTAGCTATCTTTAGCGTATTACTAGGTTTCTGCTATGCGTCGCCTAGTCTCGGTAACTTTCGCTAAGCGTTCGCGGACACCTTCGACGATATTCCTCGTTATTAACGGTACGAATTCGATTACTCGAGGGTAGTATCCTATAAGTGCCTTAAATAGCGATACTCTAATAGTCGCGTTTCTAGTATTATTATAGGCGAACTCTGCCTCTAGGAGTTATACTGCCTACGCATTCGGCTTATGCCCGCAGACCTTTCGGAGGTAGGATTCTAGTTCTTAGTTAACCCTCTCTGTCTGCCTATCCGTCTATAGATGCTAAGCCGTCGATATTCGACGCTTAATCTGCATTTCCTTATAGAAGTCTGCCCAGAATTAGCTCGTAATAAGCTTATCCCTATCGCTTAGGATCCCCTCTAGGGTCCTAAACCTATACTCTATCCTATTATATAGAATAGTAGCTAACTCTGCGGCATTCAGCCGCCGAGTAGTCGGGATGAACTAGCTTATCTTAGTTATACGGTCTACGATAACTAAGATCGTATCGTAGATACGCCTATCGTTTATCGTACTCTCGGGCAGTCCCGTAACGAAGTCTAAACTAATTTCTTAGAATAGGTAAGATAGTAATAGTAGTAGTTATAAAAGTCTATATAGCTTATGCCTCGGGATTCTAGAGCCCTAGTATACCGGACACTCGGCGATATACGCGCGGACGTCTTCCGTTAGATGTCTCTAGTGAAACTTTCGCGTTATTAATTCTGCCGTGCGGTTAGCGCCTAAGTAGCTAACTCGCGGATTATCGTAGTATATTCGTAGTAGTTCCTCTTATAGGGAAGCTTCCTCGGGAATTATAAGTCTCTTTCGATACTATAATATCCTATTATTATCTAGGCTATAACCCGCCTTTAACCCGGCTTTTAATCGTAGAGCTTTCGCAATATCCCGATAGAGGTCGTCAGAGGCCTATAGTCCTCTTACTATATATTCTAGGTCTTCGCTTAGCCGCATTAATAGTACCGTTTCGCCCGCTATAAGTTCTCTTATAACAGGGCGTAGGATAAATTAGTCCGGAATTCCAATTTCCCTAGCTACGCTCGAGTCCTCAGAGCCCTCGGGCTCTCCTCGGCTAGCATCCGCGCTCTCCCTGCTCCTTCTTAGATAGCTGGGTGCATCGGCGGCAGTCTTATACCGTGGACTACTCGTCCTATAGTTGGCCCTTATACTAGGTACGTTACTACCCGAGATAGAGGTGTCTCGGTAACTATAGCTCTTCGAGCTCTCGGCCTATCTCTTCTAGAGACGTGTCTTTACCGCGTGCACGTATACTTCGCCGGCTACTCTGCGAGCGCTTAGCTTCGCGATCCTTACTTAGAGGTCTTTAGGCAGCTTATTAACTAGACTTAGCTTCTTTACTAATATAGGTAGGACGTTATCTATATTAGGGTCGCCCTCTATATAATCTAGTCTCCTAGAGAGTCCGTCTGCGGGGTTAGTAGCCCCTAGCCTATATTAAATCTTAAAGTCGAATACGGTAAGTCTATATACCTATCTAGCGAGGCGTCCGCGAACGTCCCGCGCTAGTACTTATATGACTTTCTTTAATGCCTAGTAGTCTATTAGTACTACGAGCTTTTACTAGAGTCCGCCTATATAGTAGCTCTAGTGCTCTAGGCTCTCGACGATAGTAAGTAACTCTTACTATCCTATACCCTATCGCGTTTCTACGTCGTCTAATTTACGCGACTAGTAGGCGACGGGATGCTAGCTCGTGCCGTGCTTCTATAAGTAAATCCCGGAGATAGCTTTTACTAATGCATCCGTTTCAATCCTCGTATCGAGGCGTATATTATAATAGCGTAATATAGTCGCCGACTAGAAGGCGAGCTTAAGCTCTTTTAATGCCTGATCTATTTCCTCCCCCTAGGTAAAGTCTCCCGACTTTATACCTTTCTAGCTCCCTTTTAGTGCTACTATTAGGGGCCTTACGAGATAGGAATATTTAGGGATAAACTTTCTATAGAAGTTTATAAATCCTAGGAATACTTAGATATCCTTAAATATCTTAGGCGTGGGCTATTCGGCGATAGCTCGCACGCGCTCAGCGTCTATCCTAACGCCTTCGTTGCTTACGATAAAGCCTAGGAACTTAGTTTCCTTTTTATAGAACTCGCACTTAGAGAGTTTCGCAAATAGCTCGGCATCCTTTAGCCGCTATAATACGCGTTTTAATAACGCTATGTATTCCTCGCGTGTCCTTAAGTAGATAAGGATATTATCTAGGTAGATAATATATTCCGTATCGAGGAGGTCGGTAAGCGCTCGGTGAATGTACGCTTGGAATATGGCTAGTGCATTAGTTAGCCCGAATAGTATAACTGTGTACTCGAAGTGTCCGTAACGAGTTCGGAATACAGTCTTCTACTAGTCGCTCTCCTTAATAGCGATTCTATAGTATGCCTCTCTAAGGTCGATCTTTGAAATCCACTCGGCGCCTGCTAGGCGATCGAGTAGCTCCCTAATTAGTAGGAGTAGGTAGCGGTTTTTAATCGTTACCTCGTTCAGCCCGTAGTAGTCCACGCAGAGGCGAATAGTACCGTCTTTCTTAGGCATAAATAGGATAGGTGCCCCTACTAGGCTAGTAGAGTATTTAATTCTTCCGTTTACGAGGTTCTCCTCGATATATTCGGCGAGCGTTTATAGCTAGTTAGCCGATAATAGGTATATACCCTTATAAGGTGCTATAGCGCCCTCCTAGAGTACGATTTCGTATACGGCATTGCTTAAAAGTAGGAGCTTCTTCGCTAACTACTCGTCGAAGACGGCTTCGTACTCTTAGAGCTCTTCTAGGACTAATTGTCCTAGCTCTTCGTCTTCGTCGTCTAATATTGGGATTGGCTTCTCTACTGAAAGGATGCCTATAATATAGCGAACGTATGCTTTTCCGTCTCCTAATATAACCTTATCGATAAAGGATTCCGGGGTTATAATTAAGATTTTATCGTAATACTAGCTATTCGTTACTATCTTAATAATAATACCTTCTAGGCCTATAGACTTCTATCCTAGTAGTAGTAGGGGTTCGCTATCTAGTCGGACAATAGCGACGAATGCTCGGCGTACCCTGCGCGGGTAGCCGTATCGGTCTAGGAGAAAGAATATTAGCTAATAGGCCTTCCTGTCTTTAATAGGTGACCTAGTAATGCCGATAATATCTAGTATTTTAAGCTCCGAGGCGGGCTTTAACGCTAGCCGCTCTGCGAAAGCTTCGCTAATAAGGTCTGTCTATAAGTAGGTGTCTATATCTACTACTACTTCGACTTCTGTGCCCGAATGGATGACGATGGCTCGCCCTTGGGCTGTCGGCCTAATGACTACCGATATGAGTTCTAGCGTTACGTGTATCGGGGTCTCCGTAACGCCTACTCGTTTTCCGGAACTTCTCCGATAACTTTACTAGGGACGCGTACTGCGCGAACTATCGCCGAATTGCCTCGGCCTCCTTAGTAGGAGTTCCCCTTATAGCTATTTCCTCGGTATAATCCCCCTTAATAGGCGCCTCCCTCGTCCTTCTACGGATAATCTAGGGAGTAGTATAGTCCTCTATACTTATAATATTTAATATAAGGGGGGACTGCCTTGCCTTCGCCGTAAGGGCGGCGGCTTTCTAGCTTCCTATCTGACCCCCGCTCTCGCTAGCGATAATTGCCCCGGGTATACGGCTTATCGCCGTCCCGTCTGCGCCTGTCTAGCACGCGTCTGCTATTATAGTCTCTCTTCTAGTAGCCTCTTCGGGTTACCTCCTAGAGTCTTTCCGCGTACTCTATAATCTCCCGAGCCTCGACTCGTAGGATATCTTACTTCTATGCCTTGTCTTTTAGTTCCTTAGTAAGGCCCCTAAAGAATGCGAATGCTTAGGCTTCCCCTATCGAGGGTTCGCCGATAGTACGGTAGAGCCCCTCCTATTCCTGATAATACTTTATTAGCCCTTAGTCGTCTTTCTGACGATACCTAGCGATAGCTTCCCGAAGGTTCTACTTCTAGAGGGCTAGTACTAGATATTATTATCGTATAAATATAATAAAGTCTTCCCAGGTAACCTTAGTAGTCTGTCCTAACTCTAGAGTTCTTTCGGCGAGGCCTTTGCGATAGGAGCGCTAGGATTCCTATAGCGTCCTTCCGAGCTGTCCTCTAGCCTACTAGATTCACTATGCAGTACTCGCTTCTAGTCGTTATACCTCGTAGACCTCTTAGATCTCGTCTAGCTAGTCTTCTCGTTCTCGCGTAGTCGCATTCTCGTCGAGTCTGCCGACGTTATACGCTAGTACTTTCTCGTCGCGTCGCCGAATATATAGCCTTTCTTCGACGACTATTCTAGCTAATCTCTGGGTCTGCTCCTAGAACTGCTTTAGGATATTAAGTATAAGGGTATTATTAACCTCGTCGGCTCGGGCTCTCCGGGGAGAGTTATCCCCCTAACTGCTTCTGCGACTTATCGTCGAGCGGTCGCGGCTATCGTATCTGTCTCAGTACGTCGATTATATTTCGCTCGTAGTATCGGCAGGTAACCTGGATCGGCCCCTGGATCCTCGCCGAGCGGTCGGCCGGCTGCTGCTTCGTGACCGATAACGCGTCGTGCGTCGTAACTCTTGTTAGACGAGTTGTTCGATGTCCGCCTGGACGCCGAGGGGAGAGCGAGCGGAGTGCGCGTCTGCTCTGTCCTCCTGGTCTGGCATCTCTGTATCTTGTTCTCGGAGTTCCGCGTCCTCTTACTGGAGGTCGACGGTCTCTTGGCGGGTGCTACGCGTAACTCGGTTCGATATCTCGTGTTGCTAATTCTCCTAGAGCAGGGTAGAAGTTTAAGAATTGTAAGGATATGACTAAGGGTCTGAATCGGGTTTACGGAGAGTCGGTCCGCCGAGCGTACGCAGGTAGGTTGGATATTATTCGTAGACTTAAACTTACTAAGTTCACTCTTGTGATCTTTGCCTTCTGGATTCGAGAGTACTCGAATCTTGGCTTAGTCAGCGCCCAGCTCTCGCCGACTGCTCGCCGAGGTGTAGCCGGGGATCTTCCGGCTTCCAGATGCTCCTTCTTACAGAGCGCGCGTAGCTAGAGCTAAAGTATAAGAAGAGACTCTATGCCTAGGTAGCTATTAGGTATAACTTCGTCTCTAATCTTATCTTCTATAAGGTCCTAGGGAATAGTAATAGGAAGATAAGCTAGTAGATCTACTATAATTAGATCCTAGAGGGCTAGGTTAAGCTATAGCTAGAAGTAGGCTACTAGTTTATCTTAGAGAAAGATAGAGACTCTAGCTATAGGCCTAGTAAGGCGAATATCTATAGGGCCTAGAAAGAAGTATAAGGGATACGCTATTTCTTTAATACGCTAGCATTACTAGACCTCTCGCTTATAGAGAACGCCTAGAAGATCCCTAAGTAGTATATTAAATAGTATACTATATAGGATATAGAAGACCTTCAGGCCCTAGCTATAGAGGCCTGGGTAGAGCTCTAAGCCTATCTAGAGCGCGTTAACGGATAGATTGATTTAATGCCTTAACGGATGAAGGATATAGTGGAAATAGGGGGGGGGGGGGGGCAAACTGGGGATAACTAGGTAGTAATAGTAAGGGGATTTGATTAGGGCCAAGTTTTTTGCAACCCGCTTAGTACCTTACCTACCTACCTACCTACCTTACCTGGGTACCTGGGTCGATAGGTACCCAATTTTTCCCATACTTCGCTTGCCTTGCCGAATTCCTCCACCACACTACCAACTCGCTTCCATCAACAGTTCGTCTCGCTGTCTCAGAGTTTGTCGTCCCACGCAAAGTCCATCGCGGGCCCGACTTTACGTTTTCTGTTCGTCAGATGTCCGCCACCATCTCAGGAAGAGACAGCATCCGAGTTGAACTTTCAGGTAACGTCGAGTGTCACGTCTTGAGCTCTGACGTCTTCTGTTTCCAATACGTGCCCCCACTCACGATTGTAATCACAGTTACGGGCTCACATACCCTCGATTCTCCAACTCCGGTCTTGACGCTCTGATGCGGCGCGAACCAACGTCTGTGCGGTTCTCAACCAAGTCAGCGCACCGCCATATGTGACCCCCCCTCCGCATCTGAAGTGCCGTCGCCATGCATACGTGTTTCCACATCTTTCCCTGCCTTGCTCCATTCGGCGAGCGAATGTTTGGGATCTACGTACGGCCCGCACGCGCATCCTCCTCCGGCAGGGATGGCCTGTCGCCCCTCGTTCGATTTTGGCCTAGCAGCCCCGACTAGAACCCTTCCATTCGCCGGTACTAGAAACCGAAGAAGGGGTTTGACCGTATCGAAGCCCCGGTCTCTTGGTTCTGGCGACGACAACACCAAGTTGCTTTCCACGGACATGGCTCACACTGCCGTCAGTGCGGCGTGGGAAATGTAGCGACGACATGACACGGGACTGCGCCGCACGACACCCGTCCTCCGTGGTGCTAAACCCCCGCAGGCTAGGAGTCCATGTCCTATTTGCCTGCTCCAGCCTGAGCCCCGGCCAGTACTACCTTTTGTTAATAAGTATCCCGACTTGACGTCGGGTTCTCTGTCAATGCGAGTCGCCTGTCTCCTGGACCCTCTCCCTGTCTGTTTCTGTGTGCGGGCACGGCCGCACCGTTCACTTTTCGTTATTCTTTTCTGCATTATATTGCCTTTTCTTCTCCGATTCAGTCTGGCACTGGATTTTCTCTCATTTCTCTCGAGACACCATTTCGTATTCAGCACCAGTTGCTTGATATGACCAGGAGATGAAGACTCCTCCTCTGGATATCATCGCGAGCTGGCCGGCTCCCAACTATGTCAACCCTGAGACGAGGGGGCCTGCAGCCGCCATCATCGCGATCACTCTGCTCATTATCGTCACGTTCCTGGTCGCCATTCGCGTCTACACTCGCAAGGTCATTACCAATGGATTCGGTTGGGACGATATTCTGATTATCTTTGCCTACGTCGCCACAGCAGCCTTTACCGTCATCGGTCTCATTGCATCGGAACACTACGGATGGGGTACGCACGTATGGGATGTGCGGCCCAGGCTGTTCCCGGGGAGTCTGAAGCTTGCTCTATCTAGCTTCGTCATGTTCGACCTCGCCACGAGCTTCACCAAGCTGTCCATGTTAGCCCTGATCCACCGCCTTGCTTGTCAAACTTCGAAGACCATTCGCTACATCGTCAATGTCTCTATGGTTCTCATCAGCGCCAATGGGCTTTCCTTCTTGCTCGTCAGCCTCCTTCAGTGCCGGTGAGAAATCCCTCCCACGCCCCTTTGGAAGGCCATATCCTTTGTTGGCAGACCTTCGGCAGCTAACACAGCCGCGCAGGCCTTTGTACCACTACTGGAAATTGTCTCTCGAGCCCGTCAACTGCACTGTCGATGAGGCTGCACACCTCCTTGCTGGCGGCATTATCAACAGCTTGACAGACTTGCTTGTCGTCATCCTCCCATTGGCCATTGTCTGCCGCCTCCGCCGCGAGGGCAAGCTCTGCCCCCGCCAAGTCACCATCGTCTCTATCCTCTTCGCCGCCGGTCTCGTCGCCTGCGCAGCCAGCGCTGCCCGCGTCTACTTCACCCACCTTATGACCAGTAGCCGCGACCGCGACCTCTCTTGGCACGCCTGGTTGACCTGGCTCACGTCCTCCATCGAGCTTTTCGTCGGTATCATCGCCGCCAGCGTCCCCGCCACCAAGCCCTTCTTCGCCCGTTATCTACCCCAGCTCATCAACTCGGCCTCCATATCCAACTCTCACTCCGTAGGCCAGGCCTCAGTCAGGCCAGCCGGCGCGGAAAAGAGCATCCCCAAGCGCAATTCCCTTTCGACAATCCACGAAGCAAAGGAGGAAGTCGTGTTCAACCGGCCCGTCCATACCCCCGACTTCTCCGAACCCCAGCGCGTCACTTTCTACGACATCAACAAGCCCCTTCCTCACATTAAGCAGTCTGTCTACTCCATTCCCACCCAGTTCGACTTGGACTCGGAAAGGGGGCAAGGGCGGCCTGAATACGAGCGGACGGGCAGTCGAGGTAGCGACATCTCGACGCGGAACCTCACCGAAGGGCGATCCTTTGTATAAGCAAGCGATACGTGCGTACCAAGCTAGATATGTAACTATATGATTCGAGAGGCCCAGTCTCGATTTCTTATTCTTTGCATTCCTCCTATTTTTTCAAACCTTCTCCAGTCATTATCTAGGGTCTGGCGCGTGCGAGCGGCTGGCTGGCTTTCAACCCCACCTCTTTCCACAGGTCAGTCGTCTTCGGTCCTTATTACGATGCCTGCGATTCCACCTGTCAACTTAGCAGTGGCTGTTTCCAATACTCTGTGGCAAGATAGCATATGTGTGCGTGATATAAGTCAGCATCTAAACCTGGTGTCGGCCCGCTTGCTCTAGTCTTTAGCATGGATTGAGATGGGACATGGCAGAACAATCGACGGCAATGGATGGCCGAACAACCATTTGCTGCGATCGACACGCAAGTTCGGAGAAGCCAAGCCCGATATCCAGCACAAGCCGCGCGCCTTGAGTGTCACCAGCAGCTTGAACATAGTAATATAATAACAATAAGGTAGAGAAAGGTACTCGCTTCTATTACAAGCCGTTCAATCATTCCGTCTATGATGCCCTTGTGGCGGTCTATCTGTTGTTCCCTGGCTTCGGCGCCATCCTGTTCCTTCTCTGATCAACGTTGCTCCAGCCCACAAAAACACACGTGGGCTTACTCCAGGCCCTTTTACAACAGCGACCCTCAACCTGAGCTCTTGGCTCTACATCATTCTCAACCACCCTCTCGGGCGTCGCTTATGGCTCGCGGCGCCGGTCATGGTCGCAGCAGCCCGGTCATGCTGATGGGCGCGTTACATGTAACCGTCACCGGGAGCGATTTCATCCTGGTGGTTGGCCTTCCGATCCGATCTGCGGCTTGAAGTACTGGTGAATACCTGAGCGGTCGCTCGTCGTCGTCGACAAGCAAGACCGCAAGGTCCAATGGTGAAACATCCACTGGACCGGGCAAGGGTAGGGGCTCGCGCACTTGCGGCGGACTTTCCCAGGCAATCTCATTTGGGTGCGAATGGAATGCAATCTGCTACTGCGCCCGGCGAATTAGAGAATGTTCTGCGTGACGGTGTAGGGGTGATGACGAACCAAAAGCGCTCAGCCGGTGGTGTAGGTTCTGCGGACGACCTGGGCAGATTGGACCGGGCTCATGGTAGAAGCCATCTTTCCCATGGCATTCAGACAACACTGGGCCTCCTTGATAAGGTGCCCAACGGCAACGTTCTCAGGCTGGACGAGTCCTTGAACAATGTTCTCAAGCGCCTTCTGGTGGGCAACCCATTCCTCAAGGAGCGGCCTCGAGGCCTGCTCCTCCTGAGCGGCGGCCTCGACAACGATGGCCTTGGCGCTATTCTTGCGGCTGACAACCGGAGCAACCTTGGGAGCATCCTTGCGCTTACGGCTCTTGGCGGCCTGCTGGTTCTGGTTGGCGACCGTGCCGGTGGGCGATCCAGGAATCCTGTTGTCGTTGTGCACACGGCGCATGTGGTCTCTTAGGTTCCACTGACGAGGGAATCCATTGCCAGGAAGAGCACGATCGCATCCATCGTAAGAGCAGAGGAAGGGCTTGTCTCCGTGTCCGTGCATCGCGTGGGCCTCACGCTCGTGGCGAAGGAGACATGCAGTCGACGAGAACCGAGCATTCTCACAAGAGGTGTCCTTGCATCGATAGGGCTTCAGGTGAGAATCCACGAACTTGCTGTTAGAGAGGGAAAAGGATGATCAGCATTCACTCTCGGAGGTCGTCTTGCCGAAATGACCCGACTTACTCGTAGTTGCACTTGAGCTTCTCGGCCTTGTGGTTGCAGCTAGCCTGTCCTTCCCATGGGCAGTGGAAAAGCCCGTCCGGTCCGGGCGAGGCGTTCTTGTAGAGAGGGTGGTCACGAGCAGATTCTCCTTCGTTGACGGGCCGGCGAGCTGTGTAGGAAGGGGGTAGGGCGAACTCATCACCCATTGGCATCACAGTGGAAGACAAGTCGTCCGAAAGCATGTCCTGGCCGTGGTACTGGGCATCAACCCTGCTCGCTGTGGTTAGGAGAAAATGTTCCGAAATAAAGTCAAGAGTAACGCACCGAAGCTGTCCCTGGGCTGAGGGGGATCCGTTCTCGCTACGGGGAGGAGAAGCCATCAGGGGTTCGGGGAGGGCCCACTGGTCGGGACTGCCTGCCGAGGACGGTAGAGACATGTGTGATTCCGAAGGGCTGAAAGAGGTCCAAGAACCTGACGGCGAGTGGCTGGTCAAACTCGCATCCGGATCCAGCTGAATGTGGGTGGGAATGACGTGTTGCAGGGCAAGCTCCGTCGGCGGTGATGGGAGTCCATCGGTACCCATGCCCAGGTCCAAGGACATCCCTGGGTAGAGCAGGTGAGACGAGACGCCGCTCGCGTCAGTATCCAGGAAAAGGCAGGAGTTCACATCCATCATGTGGGCGCCGGGTTGAGATCCATGAGCAAAGACAGAGTTGTTACCTGTGATGTCCATGGTGGACATGCGTGAAGACATTTGAGACGACGCAGCGGTCATCCGGGCCTTGGATGAAGGCTTGGTAATCCTGTGTTTGTGGCTTCCAGTGGATGTCCGTGAAAGTCCCCTCCTCATCGGCTCCCCGCCGATGGGAGCAGCCACGGCCTGTGGCGCCTGTACGCGAGGGGTGATCTGACCATCAAGATGGAAAGGATAGGCCTCAGTCTCGCCCTGGTGGGCAGATCCATTGTCAAGGAAATCTTGGAAGTTCTGTGAACCTTCTCCTGTCGTGTCCCACGACGAACCACTCATGTGGTCCGAGGATGGTCCTGTTTGAGAAGAAAAGGAAAACATTCCAGTGGGAGCCATTGCGGCCTGGTAGAAACTGTAGTCACTGGGTGGAGGTTAGTGTGCTGTGTTTCCACTAAATAAGAACACTCGTGACCACTGCAGACGACAAGAAAACATGGTCGTCTCAAAAATGGTACAACTTTGTTCCTGTTGGCGCAACAGGTTAGCTCATGTTCGTAGATCACGGGTTCTTGAAATCGGTGTTCACAGACCAAGACGAGATTAGACCGGCATGAGAGTTCTCTGTAGAACATCCAGTCCATCCTGGCGGCCGGCTGGCAAGATTCCCGGGTTCGTAGAGCAAATACAGGCAGTGGGTTTCTGATGTGGTTTTTCGCCGGTCGTGTCAGGAATCCTATGAATACCATTTCCTCGTAATCCGGGGCGGGATATGAACGAGTCGAGATTGGAGTCGTCCGCGATGTCTTCGAGAGATGTCCTAGGGCTGTGTAGATATTCGTTACGTAGCACGTGTAACGTTGCCATCCTGTCCGGGCCATTCGTCGGGTATCTTCGAGATGATCACAAACAAGGGCGGCGGTGCGTAGCCAAGGATTGGCTGATAAAGGGAGTCGTCCTGTAAGGGAGGTTTACTGTGCAGCGGGGTGGGCAATGATGGAGGAGTACAGGGGCGAGAGGTTGACGCTTCCGGCTTTGTCGACTAGATCAGAGAAGGGGGTTCCCTCCCCAGACATCGTCAGATTCCCTTGGTGTAGAGTCGCTAGTTTAATGTGAGGGTGCACCGCGTCGATATCCTCGTTAAATCCGCATGCCAGACCGGTACACAACGTGCGAGTCAAGGGAGACAGTCCGGATAACCGACCAGGGGGGACGCCTGGGTGAACCACAGCCTTGGAGAAGACGTTACTGAGTCCGGAGAGAGAATGCCAATGGCCATGCAGTGAAAGCGCACATATCCGGTCAAAATCCTCGTCATGGGCAGCTTCAATATCCAGAGCATCAAAGTTGTCGTTGGTTTGTCGGCCGATACTTACTCATCATTGTAGTTGAACAACCACACCTCGGGGAGAGTAATCTTTGATCCTTTGTCTGGAACGACAAGTCTCATTTGAGGTGCCTCGTGAGAGGCGCTCGAGACTGCTCACGAAGAGCGAATGGGTTTTGGTTCAAGGTCTGTGTTCCTTTGAAGAGAAGTCTTGTGTTCCTGTCTTGTGGGGGAAGTTTTGGGTCCGCGCGTGTCCTGTCCATAATCCTGGGTTGCATCCTGCGGAAGTCCTTGATCTGGAGATGGTCTGGCGACCGAGTGAAGGCAGAAACGCTCAGACGTAGGAGAGACAAGACTTTTGCGTACAGGCTATGTAAAAGCAGATAGAACCGCCGTGGGACAGAAAAAATGAAAACAGTACCTAGAGGGCGTGTGGACATCGTCCATGTCGAGAGATGTGTAGCCAGGCATATCCGGGCGAGAAACGACAATGGCTGTCATGAAGTCCTTGGGTCGGTGTTTGAATTCAATCCTGGGGTGGAATGCAAGCTCTCGGGAGAAGAGATGTGTCGTGAAACAGAGCGATCCTTGGTGGCAAGAGGGGCCAGCTTTTGAGTGCCTCGTGGTTGCGAGGTGTTGTGCGGAGGGAGAGAAAAGATGAGGGGCAATTCTTGAAGAAGGAAGCGTTGAAAGGTTGCCGAGGGGCACAACTGATCAGCGTGTTGCAGGCGGCGGTTGGGCTGGAAGTTCGGGGGTTGGGCTGAAAGAAGAAGACGAAGATGGCCAGTTGGGCAGTCAGAGGGGGCGACTGGGTTTTAATGGCCAAACGAAGCTGACACCACTGGGCACCCGTGAGAAACGGGGTTGGGAATGGCTTCTCGCGTGGCCCCTGCAGCCCCTGTCGGTATGCTGCCCTTGCCCGTTGGCAGTGTTGGTGAGGGCGTTGTTTGGTCAAGCCGGCCGCGAGGGCCGTCACACAGGCCGCAGATGTGTGAGCTGGCTGTCGACGGCTGGGCTCGCGATAGGCTCGCTGCGTGACGTTGGCGGTGACGGGATTACTTCCTTGATTTGAAGGGGATCTTTAGTGGGGAGGAGAAGCGTGCCTGGCCTATCGTTGGAACGGATGACAAGTCGTCCGTGACAGCGGTAAGGGATCATGGCTGCAGCGACAGCACATGCGTGCAGTAGATCACCACAACCACACCTGGAAGTGCGTCTCTCCCCTCCTCCGACCAACCAGCCGCCCCTTTACACGACTCAAAACCTCGTGTCTCCGAGTCAGTCAACGTCGGGTCCTCATCTCCACCACATCGACGTCTTGTCGATCATGGACAATGCGTCTGAAGTTTTTGTGAGGAAAGACGGGAAAAACCGAGTCGAAAGCTGTTGCTGCGTGGCTCTGCAAGTTTCTTGCTCGAGGTAGAGTTTCATGGTGCGGGAACGGCGGCAACGGGACGGACGGGAAGAAGAGCGACGACAAGACGGTTGGCGCGGGAGAACCCAGAGGGGAAGGGGGGGCTTTCGCGTGAGCGACAAGCCAGCGCCGTTGGCGGTGGATTGCGTTGCGGGCGTGCGGGCGTGCGGGCTTTGGCGCTCTCGGCACCTGTGCCTCCATCTGCCGTCGTCTCAGCGAGTCGAGCGTGTTCGACGTCGAGTGGTCGCCGGCGACGCTGGCGTGACTGGCACGCACACCGGTCGTGGCCCAAGGCGTCCCCTTCACCAATTGCTTTGCTTGTATTCTGGTGATGGCTGCAGATGCTGCATGAGGATTCTGCGGCCCACGGCGAGATGCTCGTTGACCGGTCATGCGAGAGCTGGTCATGCTGGATCTCGTCACCAGCTTCTGAGGTTTCATGCATGCTGCGAGCGCTTCAACAGGTCATACCAAATGTCAGCGCGTAATGTTTCCGATGGTTATGATGACAACACTGGCAAACGTGATGATATTTGGTGATGTGTCACCGCGGCAGGGAAGAAGAAGAAGAAGAAGGAAGGAAACTGGTTGCCCGCCCTTCGCCTACCTTAGGTATGTGTCTTATTAGCTGGCTGAGGTAGTACTACAGCTGGTGTGGCAGGTGTGAGCGATTTTGACCTGCTTCCGCTTGTCCTGTTGTTTCGGGCTCTAAAAAGGGTCAAGTGCACAGGAAGGTGGTGGGTGGTGTCCCTTGGCATAACCTTCCTCAGGCCGATGCCCAGACCTGCGAGGCGATCGTGTTGGTATCTTCCTCTTCCGTTCACATTGTCTTGCATGACGAGCAACCGAGAAAAGTGCCCCTTGAACCAGCCTGTCGAGCTGCCTTATAAAACACATTTTCTTGGTGCTATCACCACGACCATGTGACTAGCTCTTGACGAGATATCGAGATACAGCCACGCGTTGTTGGGTTCCTCCTACATACCCTGTCGGCGTCGGCCTTCACTGTTGCTTTCGATGGGGCTTCCAGCCAGTGACATGAGCCCGGAACGCGCTCCGAGGCATCGGTGCTCAAGATGTAGACGTGCCTGTCCTCGCATAGTTTCTAATGACTCTTGACCCATTAATCATGCAAAATGTTGAAACAGAAACAGATGAATGCCAATCTTACGTCGGACCGAGTCCTTTTATGAGCTGTGAACCAGCTTCCGTAATGTCATGGCTCAACGCTCTCCAAGCTCGTAAGCTCGAGCAACTCCCGCATCTCCAGCATCTCGGGCAAGTGCTCTCTGCAGACGGCGTCCTCCCAGATCTTTCTCAGCTTTCTCTCCGCCATGTTGCCCTCTGACCAAGCGACTTCAGCAAGCGCCTGTTTCGTATCCTCCCAGTCACGCAGCTCGAGCAATCGGCTCACAAGCTTGATCTTTGCAGCATACACGTCCTTCCACTTGTCAATCTGTCGCTGGCCTCCCGGTTCTGTCGCGAGTCCGGCGGAGGCCACAGCCGCCCCAAACAGCACGCTCCATAGCCAGAGGTGCCGACTGAAAGCCCCCGCCAACATGTCCCTCTCCTTGAGGCAAATATCGTCGATGAGCTGCTCCAAGAGCCAAACAGTCAGGACGCAATCCATTTGACTGTCATTCACAGCCATGAGTACATAGAAGAAAGTCGCGATGTAGCTCGCTCTGCTGCTCTTCGGATCGCTGTTGAGCATCATGGTGATGTTCTGCTGCGGGTCAAAGCCTCGCGAGAGCTCCCAGTTGAGGTTCTTGGTGTATCCTTGCCACAGCCGGTCGCTCTGCGTCTCGTCGGCTTCCCACCAGCCGTAGCGCGGCGCCTCCCTAGGTGGGAGGCTGCCTAGGTCCCACAGTGAGGTGAACAGAAGAGCGAGCACCGTCGGTTGAAAGTCTGCCCCGATGGCATCGTGCAGAATTCCCACTTCGCCTCTACGCAACCTACCCCCTGCCCTATATGCCGTGCGTCAGCCTCGCAAGCCCTGGGCTCCGTTCAAAGAGTGCTCACATTTCGAGCATCTGCTGTGCGGTATTGAGTCTAGCGAGACTATACCCATTCTTCCTGATGGTCAGTTCGCGCAGCCCTCTCAAGTGTTTCGAAGATGCGTCCAAGTCACCAACAGCCCCCTATTCAGGCGCCTGTCAATTCAAGTCTTGGCCAAGTGCTGGCTGTACGAAGCATACCTCTGCCAGTGCAAGCGCGGCGATGGCGAACACGGTAGTTTCTGTGAAGGCTTGGTCTGGATCAAGCACCTGCTGTCGCGCAAACTCATACGCAGCCGCCTTGTGGTAAAGGAAGGGCACCATGACGTGGTCAAGAGAGCCTGTCACCCATGCCCATTGGCATGCTGCCACGACGAGGGAGCCATGCAGTAGGCCTGGATGGAGGAAAGTTCGTTGGACGCTTAAGAGTCAGTCTGCGGATCCAGAACAAGAGAGCGGGCGGCTCAGAGGACATACGTGCATATGTTTTGCCCTCGTTCAATCGGTGTTTGACCCCGCACATAGAACGTTCGGACTGGCAAGAGGTGTGTGTGTTAGGGCAATTTCTGATGTTCGTAGTACCGTTGTATCGAGGCGGCCCAAATACCTGGGAACGAGGTTAAGAATGACCTACAGTGATGGAAGAGCCACTTTGATTTGTTGGACAGTTGGAAGTCATTGCCGAACCCAGCAAAGGGGTGGCTACTTGGCAGCAGAGACATTGGACCAACTGTCTCTGTGGGCCGAATAAATGCGGCTTCTGGAGACGTAGTCTTCTTCTTGATCTCTGCAGGTGGGAGATAGCGGCATTGACTGCCATTCTGCAGGCAGTTGGTGCTATGTTGATCTGTGTGTCAGGCTAGTCCACCGTCGACACCGCGGGCAATGGAACGTACCAGAGTGGTTGTCGCTCGTCGCACCGAACATGGCGCTCCTTGCAGACGACGCACCCATTCTTACTACGGCGGTGGAACTTGCGAACTCGCGTTTTCGGGGGTGCCATCTCGCGGGCGGATCCAAGTCAGCTGTGCTGACATTGCATGCTGTGTTGCAACCGCCTCGATATCTGCCTTCACTCCGTGGGGTCGTTC
Source organism: Verticillium nubilum (assembly GCA_002851675.1). Taxonomy (NCBI): domain Eukaryota; kingdom Fungi; phylum Ascomycota; class Sordariomycetes; order Glomerellales; family Plectosphaerellaceae; genus Verticillium; species Verticillium nubilum. The sequence continues at coordinate 239,392 of NMXI01000017.1, forward strand.
CTGATAGACAGACGATTGTCGAAGGCTCAAGGGATTGCTCGCCTGGGTTGAAACAGCACTACGTGAGCCCGTGTCATACATGTAGCGGGAAAACGGAATTCATTCGACAGATTTGTGCAGGACCTCGACATCGACATCGACCACACGACACGGGGATGAGGTCGTTGCTAGCCTCACGTCACATGAGGAAACCGTCCGCTCAAAGAAACCAATCGAGCAGATCTGATGCACACGATTGGCCACTGACGATTGACGCTAGAAGCTACACGAGAGATGCATGAACGCAGCCCAATCGGAACAGTTCATCGCCCATCATCGCTCCACCACGCCTAGTCAGTCGGTCCATGAACTCCCCGACTTTCTGGCAGGGTCTTTGGTTAATTCATCGATTTCCAAAGGCTCCTTTACCTAAGGTAGGTAAGTATGGTAAGGTACTATCGGGTAGGCTAAATGCCGACCGCAGGGCACGTATCTTGACTCGATCAGAGGTGTTTTGGCGAGTTTGGGCTGACAGCTGGCTGCCAGGCCTTATGCTGACGGGAGGCTGCTGTGGGGTCGCCTTGGGGGTGAAAATATGGATCTCTATAAGAAAGCTCGACCTAGAACTCAGGCGCCTAGGTACTTTACTACGGGCGTGATCGGGTCGAATAATTTGAGCCTAAATTTCCAACTGAAAGTGACTTTATTAAAATAGTACTAGCAGGGGTAGGGGGAAGTATCTTTAAGAGGGCTTATTCGCTTAACGGAATAGAATAGTCGGAATTTCGTTCTTCCGTACTGAGAATTAGAGTTAGAAGTTTTCTATTCTTATATATAATAATAGCGTTAGCTATAGTTATACCTCTACTACCTAAGTTTATATTAATATATTATAGAATCCTCTTAAGCTAGTATTACTAGCGAGATTAGGGCTATTAGCTACCTATCTTTAGAGAGTATCCTCGAGACTAATAATAAAGTTTATATACGAAATAACGATCTATTCGAAGAAGAGGACCCGGCGCCTCCTTCTAATATACTTCTTAGGCCTCCTATAGTAGGAAACGCTAGGCTACTAACTTAAATAATATAGTATAGAGAGACTTTAAAGTTCTTCCTTAAATAGCTCCGAATTATAGCTAATAAGGCTCGCCTTTTTATAATAAATAATAAGAAAACGGCGCCTAAGGCTATAATAGAGGAGATATAACCTAAAATAATAATATTATTATTATTATACTCTATAATACCTATTTAGTAGGTACTTTTAATAGTCCTTTCCTATTCTACTTATAGGGGGGAAAAAGTTTACCTAGTACTTTAGGCCCTAAGCTAGAAAAACTCTTATACCCTAGTTATTTTAGGTTCGTTATATACCCTTTCTATACCCTAGCTATTACTAGGGTAATAATCTTCTATTACTATCTAGATCCTACTTCTAGTCTAGTAGCTAATAGGAATCGGCTTTACTACTTTTATTAGTAATTAGGGTTATAGTATAATAGCCTAGACCTATACTAGGGCTAGGGCCTCTACTCTCTTAATATACCCGATCTAGTACTAGTATATACCCTTAGTATACCCGTCCTATAGGGGCTTTTCTCTAGCTACCCGTTATTTCCCCTACCCTCTATATTCCTTCCTTTCTAATCCGCTCCTCCCTTCTCTATTACCTATTATTCTCTATTATCTTTTAGTATTAAATATAGGCACTTTCCTTCCGAGCGCTCTCCTTCCCTAGGCTATTCCCTACCTTCTCTTAGTCTTATAGGTTTCGGTTACTACTATACCCGGGCCCTAGCTAGTTATATAACGATACCCTAATAGGTAGGCGCGGGTCGGGGCGGCCTTCGACGTTTTAGCGCCTTCCTTTATTACTATCCCCTATTTATAAGTACTTTAAATCGAATCTAAGCGCCTTCCTTCTATTATATCCCCGTCTACCTTCCTACTTTACCTAGAGGGATTATATATATTATAGATTTACTTCTTATTCTTCTTTTTCTTCTTTTTCTCTTCCCTAATAATAATAATAATAGTAATAGTAGTAGTAGTAGTAGTAGCTATAATAGTACTAGTACGTCCCCCTCCCCTCTCTATCCTAGGCTAGGGCCTAGCTATACTTAGTTATTTTTCCCCCTTTATTTAATAGTTACTTTAACTATATTTCTATAGTAGGACTATTATAGGCCTAGCTAACTTTCTATTTTAGATACCTCGTTATCTCTCTTCCTAGAAGATTCTAGCTAAGAAGAAATCGTATCCCCTTATAGCTCCCCGAACCTAGCCCCCCTACCCCTTAGTCTTATATAATTCCCTATATTCTAAGCTATAAGTTACTCCCCCCTCCTAGTCCTAGGTTAGACCCTACTAACTTCCCTAGCTATATCTATTATATTAAATATACTAGGACTAATAATAAGCCTAGCTTTAAAGGGTATTATAATACTATTAATAAGCTACTTCTCTATTCTAGACTTAGTCTATCCCTATTCTAATTATAGTTTTTCTAAGTAATAGCTATAATTACTATTATTATTTAAACTTTTATAGCACTTATCTTCTTATAAGTCCTAGTCTCTTATACCCTAGGCCCTAGCCTTACTTACTAATTTTCTTTTAGATTCTACTTATCTCTAGTAATACTAGCTAGGCTATTCTCTATACTACTACTTACTTATATAAGGCTACTATAGCCCCTACCCGGGCCTAGGCCGAAGGCGCCTTAAAAGTCGCTACTTATTAGTTTAACTATACTATATATAGAGTTAAGAAGGTCCTAGCCTAGACTCTTACTTCTAGTAGCCCCTTTACTAATATAAATTCTACCTAGCTCTTATATATTAAAGATATACTCGAGGCCCTTCTTACTTATAATATTAGTATCTCTCCCCTTCTAGTCCCTTACTAGGCCTACTATTAATATCCTTTAGTAGATTACTATTCCTAGTACTAAAAAGCTTAATATAAACTACGAATACCTCTCTAACTTTTATAAACTACCTCTAAATTTAGAATTAAGCCTAGAATCGAGTATTTAAGGCCCTCTTTACCCTTATAATAATAATAGACCGGGCCTATACCGGGCGCGCGGCTCCTAACGCGTTAATAGGCGAATTAAGCGCTCCTAGGGATACGAATAACGCTAACCGCGTCGATAACGGAAACGGCTACGGCTAGGGCCCGACCTAGGGATAGGGAAACCTCTAATCGAAGGAAACTAAATTCTCTAGAAACCTAGCTAATAGGATTAGGGCCGAAACGGCCCTAAAGCTAGTACTCGAGATAGTATACTTATAATACGATACTTATATAATAAACCCGGCTATAGCCCGCTTAGGGCCTATAATAATAAACTAAAGTCTAATACTAGTAATTAAAGAGACTATATATAAAGCTATAAGAAATACCCTAAGTATAGTAGGCCTAGAGAGAGATCCCTATTAAGAATATAGTAAGTAAGTAAGCTAAGTAGACGTCGTATCCTATAGGACGAGGCTTAGGCTATCCTAATAAGGACCTATAATAGTATTACTTAAAGTTATCCTAGCTAGGATACTAAGGGAATTTACTATTAAGAGAGGTAATATAGAGGATAGGCCTAGCCTAGGCCTAGATAGGGAAATAGTTAGCTAGCTTAATAAACTAAGTAATAGGGAAGCTATAAGTATATACTACTTAAAGAGTAGCGATATTATAGTCTAGGTCTAGACTTTAATAGAATAATAAATAGAGAATACTTCGAAATAGCTTAAATAGGTATTTAGCCCTATAGCTACGATTACTATAAGGATATACTTAGTAATAGTAAAAGGGATCGCCTAGGATATAGTTAGGGACCTACTTAAAGAAGAGGTCCTAAAAGAAATAAAGGAAACGAACCCGGGGGCGAGCGTTATAAGGATTAGGATTCGTATCCCTAGATATAGGCCCGGAGCGAGAGCCTATATAGTCCTAGAGGCTACTTCCCCGGAAGTAATAGACTAGCTAGTTAGGAATAGCCTCTTACTTAGTAGCGGCTTCTTTAACTATAAACCCTAGGACCCCGAGGTTAGACTACTTTACTACTTTAAGTACTTAGGGTTTAGTTATATAGCTACCCGCTACGAAGCCCTAGAAAAGGTCTATAGCTAATACGGAACTAACTAGGGATAATACGATAGTAGCTTATTTTTAAACTACTTAGCTATTATAGACCCGACTAGGGAATACTATACTATCTATAATAGGGATTACGGAATACTAAGTAGTAAATACAAAATATAAAAACGAGCGGAAGCGAGAGTATAAGAGGCTTATAGGTTAAGGGCGAGGGAATTCGACCTTTCGAACCTAAGAGGGAGACCCTAAAGCTCTAGGGCAGGGTCCTCCCTAGGAATAGACTAATAACTTATTATTACCTAGACTCGGATCCCTAAGGGACTAAGTCGACTACGTACCCTTAAGAGGGTAAAGGTAGAATTAGGCCTAATAGACTTATATACGACGGGTTAGTAAAAGAAAAGGACTATAACCGGGTAGAGCCTAGGAGAAACCCTAGCGCCCTTACTAGAACTAAGCTAATAATAGGAAACAGAACTAACGGCTAGGATAAGCTTATACGAGACCGAATAATAAGGATCCTATTATAGAGTATAGGCTCTAAATAGAATAGGGCGGAAATACTATTTTAGACCTAGGCCGGATACGATATAGTCGCTATCTAAGAGCTAGGGAGAAATCTATTTATAGGATACCCGAAAGCCCTAATAAACTCCGAATACTAGCTAATAAAGGGAAGCGGATATATAGCTACGTACGTCTATAAACGCTATAGGCCCGGGACGTATATATAGGAAATAGGAGAAGACTAGGGGGCTATTACGTTCGGGAAAGGGGATAGGGCAGTAATAGTCTAGAATATCTATACGGAAGGTCGAATAGAACTAGGATAGACCTATCTAATAAAACGGCTCCCGCTAGTTCTATTATAGGGCTAGTATATAGTAATAGCGGATATAAATAGCTATTACTTATTATAGGATAAGTTTAATAGAACGAGCCTATAAGTAAAAGAAGTCCTCTTCTAAGTAATATAGTAGGACCTCGACCTAGTTACTAAAAGAGGAAGGGTTATATAGGCTAGGCTAGGGAGGAGACTAAGTACTATAGACTATATATAGATATCTAGGGCCCTAGAAGCTACCCTCTTAGACGAGAGGGACTACGAAGTTTATAGCTTAGACTACTTCCCCTAAGTCGTCTATATTAACTAAAGGAACGAGAGACTACTATCTAGGGCCTGCCCCGAGTAGAAATAGAAGGAGATAGATAAGGGAAAAGCTTAGGAGGTAGTAAAAGGGATAAGTCTCCCTTAAGCCTAGGAACTAATAATACCTAGGGCCCTAGACGCGGCCGTAGAGGATCTCGTCCGAGACCTATAGAGGGTAGTAGACTCGTCTACTCCTAGGAGGAAGGAAGGATATTAAACCCTAATAAGGAACTACGAGGTCTAGTAGATAGCGGATATTAGCGCGGCTAGGGCCTAGGTAAAGTCTATAGCGAGGCGGTACTAGGAGTAACGTACGTACTAGAAGTAGGATAACCTCTAGAGAGCCGAAAAGGAGGCGGCCGACTTAGAAGTAAGAGCGAGGACGAAGTAATAGAGAAGTATTATAATTAGGGCGGGCTAGGACCCTAGGAAGAAGACTCTTTAGGCTTTAGCGAAGTAGGCTCGCCTCTAGAGTATAGAGAAACTAGACCCCCCTTCCCTCCCTAACTTCGTTTAAGGCCCCGACTAGCTACTAATCTAGGACTAATAGGCTAAAGCCGACCTCCTTAGCTAGAGGTTTTTCCTTTAAGAGAAAGGAAGTACTATTATTAAATTAAGCTAGGCTTACTTAGCCTTACTTCTTATTAAAAGTAATATTACTTTAGATAAGGTTATAGAAGTAATCTAAGTAGGGCCTAGATAGAAAGCTAGAAGGAATAATAGCCTCGCCCTTAGCCTAATTATAGTAGTAGGAAGACTAGTAATATAAGTAATAGTAGCTATTTATATAGCGAGCTTTAAGCTAGGCTATTACCTAGCCTAGTTCCGAGCTATACTCGTTATCGTACTTAAAAAACTAAGGAAGCCTAAAACCGCTTATATAATATTAGCTAAGTAGCGATTAATATCGCTTCTAAGTATAGTAGCGAAAATCCTCGAGAGAATAGTAGTTATAAGGATAGCTAATATAATAGAAGCGGAAGGGCGCCTCCCTAGGGGCTAGATAGGTAATTAATAGAATAGAAATACGGAAATAGTGCTCTAGAGCCTTATAAAAGGAGTAAAAATAGCCTAGGCCTAATATAGATAGGTAGGAACCCTAATACTAGATATTAAAGGGGTATTCGATATAGTCTTTTATAAGAGGCTCCTAACTATCCTAAGCTAGGAGGGTTTTAGGGCTTAGATTATCGGGTAAGTAAAGTCCTTCCTATTAGAACGAATAGCTAACCTAATTATAGACGGGACCCTAATAGGACTAAAGCGGATATTTACTAGGGTCCTATAAGGCTCCCCTCTATTACCTATCCTCTTTATATTCTATATTTTAATATTATACGAGGAGGTAGGAGGATCGGCCCTAGTACGGACGATCGGCTTCGCTTATAATACTATACTAGTAGCGTTTAGCTATATAGAGGACTAGGTAGTAAGACGGCTTAAGGCGGCCTAGGCCTAGTACGCGGACTAGGCCGAACGGAGTAGCCTCGAATTCGAATTAGAGAAGAGCGAACTAGTAATCTTCTCTAGAGCTAGGGCGCTCTTAATAGTTAGGGCCTAGCTCGGAGATATAGTTATTAACCTCTCGGAAGGAGTAAAGCTCCTTAGTATTTAGCTAAACTATAAACTAAATTTCTTAATTTATATTAGGAGGGTAAAGAATAAGATAGTAATATAGTTATATATAATTACTAGGCTTATAGCTAGGACTTAGGGGTACTTAGCCTAAGATACTAAATAGCTATATATAATAGTAGTATAGAGCGTAATAGTATATAGGAGTAGCTTATAGCTAGAAGGGACGGACGGGTAGAGAGAAGGGAAGATAAGAGCCCTAAAGGTAGTCTAGAATACCTACTTATACTAGGCCCTAGGCGCGTATAGAGCGATACCGATCTAGTATCTAGAGTCGGAGGCGGGAATCCTACTACTAGGATCCTACCTAAGAAGTAAAGTAGCCGCCTTCTTCGAGAGAACTAAATTAACTAATATAGCGAAAACGATCTTCGGGTTTAGCGAGTTAGTAAGAGCTATACTACGGGCCCGGTAAGGACGCTAGCCGGGCTAAGGAGGTATCTCCCCGTTCCTCTAGAAGACCCTCGAGTTCGAGGGATAGTAAGGCGGAACGCCCCCTAAGGAATTAGCCTATAACGAATAGGCTAGGAGGTAGGAAGGGGAGGTACCTGCCTAGTTATAGGCCGAAATCGTAGCGAATACTAGGGCCTTAGACCTAAAAGCTATACGCTAATACGAAGGCTTAAATAAGGCTCTAAGTTTAATACTAACTTAAATTCGGACGGAGAAAATCGGCCTTCGAGCCTTCCTATAGGCCCGTAATATACCTAGGGTAGCTATATTATACTATAGATACTTAGATAGGGGGAAGGAGACTATAGAGTATATTAGAATATAGTACGACGACCTAGAAGACGAACGAGAAATACTAAATAAACTCCTACTATGCCCGCTACGTACCCGGGGCGACTAGCTATAGGCCCTAGGAATAGGGAGCTAAGCTAGGATAATAGCGAAATAGGTATTCGACCTTAGGCGACTACTAGAATACCGACTAGTAAGATAGATTTAGTCCGAAAATAGGGGAAATAGGGATACTTAAGGGGATACGAGAAGGATATAGACTAGGTATAGTATAGTAGAGGTACGGGAAAGGTACGGGAGGGCGCAGAATAGGCGTTATTTCCCTTAGGCGAACTAAGACGTTAAGCTATATAATTAGGGCTAGGGCCCGTACTAGGACTAGGGTTCTACTATACTAGGACTACTATATTCCTTACTTTATAGTTACTATCTAGGGAGTAGTACTAGACTCGCTACTTCTATCCTCGGGCCTAGGGGGGGGCTAGCTAGGGACTAAGGCGTTCTCGAAGTTATTAGTAATATTAGAGAGGCTATTATTAGAATCCTCGTCGTTACCTAGGTTACTACTAGAGCTCTTAGTAGACTCGTACTTAGTCGTAGTACTAGGAATAGTAATCTACTAGAGGATATTAGTAGTAGGACTAGTAGGGGACTAGAAAGGGAGAGATACTAATATTATAAGTAAGGAGGGCCTCGAGTATATCTTTAATACGCGAGAGCTAGGCGGAATTTATATTAGTAAGGGGGCCGCTAGAGATAAGGGTCTAGGCTAGGACCTTCTTAACTCCGTATATAGTATAGTTAAACTAATAGGCGGCGACCTTTAAGGCGCCCTCGGCCTAGGCCCGGGTAGGGGCCGCGGTAGCCTTACGTAGGCGGGCGGCGGCGCGGAGAATAGCCTAGCTAGTTATAACGACTAAGGGCCGACCGACTAGGTTATAGGCAGCCCCGTATTAGAACCCTTATATTATAGATAAGATAAGGAAGGAATATCGTATATAGACTTATAGAATATTAGGTTACGTATTAGGATTAGCTAAGTAAGTAATCCCCTAGTTAGGATTACGGTTAGGTTTAGATTACTATAATCCGTAATCTAATATAATAAGATTATAACCTAATAGTAAGCTATCTAATATAGCCTTATACTTAACTAATAAGGATAGGATAATTAGGTTATAAGGACGAGTATTCCTATACTTATAGATATAGTCCTTCTTAAGGATAGTAATTAATCTAAGTCTTACTTTATATCTATTATAACGAGTACGTAACGCCTTATAATACCCCCTACTTATTATTATAACCTAAGCTTCTACTTTTAAGTACCCTACGTCTTTAATACTATCTATTCTCCTCTATAGAAATAGTTAGGTCGTAATACTAGTATTACTAGAGACGGGTAGAATCTAAAAGGAAATTAGTAGGTAAGGCTAGGGCCCGGAGTATAGAAGGCCGGGACTTATAGGAAGATAAGCGCTATAATTGTTCGAATAACGATAGTAATTACGGCTATTACCTAGAAAAACTATAATTAGAATAGGGATAGACTAGGTCTAGAATAGGGAAGTAGCTTACTAGTAGTATTATAGTACCCCTTAAAGCTAGGCTTATTATTAGTCCTAGTATACTTAATATAATAGATATAGCTAGGAAAGTTAGTAGGGCCCGACCCGGGACTAGGGGGGGGGAGTAACTTATAGCTCGGAATACAGGGAACTATACGGGACTAGGGGGCAGGGGGGCTAGGTTTAGGGAGCTACGGGGGGACGCGACTTCTTCTTAGCTAGAGTCTTCTAGGAAGGGGGACGACGAGGTATCTAAAGCGGAAGGTTAGCCGGGCCTATAATAGTCCTACTATAGAAACGTAGTAAAAGCAGCTATTAAACGAGGGAGGAAAAGGACTAGGCACGGCTAGGCCCTAGCCCGGGGTAGAGAGGGGAGGGGGATATACTAGTACTATTATAGCTACTATTACTACTACTACTACTACTATTATTATTATTATTATTAGGGAGGAGAAGAAGAGGAAGAAAAAGAATAAGAGGGAAATCTATAATATATATAGTCCTTCTAGGCGAGGTAGGAAGGTAGACGGGGATATAGTAGAAGGAAGGCGCCTAGAATCGATTTAAAGTACTTATAAATAAGGGATAGTAACGAAGGAAGGCGCTAAAACGTCGAAGGCCGCCCCGACTAGCGCTTACCTATTAGGGTATTATTACCCGACTAGCTAGGGCCCGGGTATAGTAGTAACTAAAACCTATAAGAATAAGGGAAGGAGAGGAACGGCCTAGGGAAGGAGAGCGCTCGGAAGAAAGTACTCCTTATTTAATACTAAAAGATAATAGAGAATAATAAGTAATAGAGAAGGGAGGAGTAGACTAGAAAGGAAGGAACGCGGAAGGTAAGGGAAATAACGGGTAGCTAGAGAAAAGCCCTATAGGACGGGCGTATAAAGGGCATACGCCGGCGCTGGATTAGGTATATTAAGGGGGTAGAGGCCTCGGCCCTAGTACGGGTCCGGGCTATCGTACTATAACCCCGATTACTAATAAAAGTAATAAAGCTAATTTCTATTAGCTACTAGACTAGAAGTAGGATCTAGATAGTAGTAGAAGATTATTACTCTAGTAATAGCTAGGGTACGAGTAGGGTATATAGAGTACTTAAAATAACTAGGGTATAGGGGCTTTTCTAGCTTAGGGCCTAAGTACTAGGTAAATCTTTCCCCCCTATAAGTAGAATAGGGAAGGACCGTTAAAGGTACTTATTAAATAGGTATTACGGAGTATAATAATAATAATAATTCCTAGTACTATAATTAAGTATAAGTCTACTAAGGGCCCTAGTAGTAACCTAGGTAATAACGAGGATTCTAATAATAGCCTCTCCGATATCCCGGATACTTTCGAGGACGCCTCGATCCCTAGCTGGCCCCCCCCCGGGCCCGAGGATAGAAATAGTAAGTCTAGTACTACTCCTTAGATAGTAACTATAGAATAAGGAATATAGTAGTCCTAGTATAGTAGAACCCTAGTCCTAGTATAGGCCCTAGCCCTAATTATATAGCTTAATATTCTAGTTCGCTTAGGGAAAATAACGCCTATTCCGCGCCCTCCTATACCTTTCCTATACCTCCTCTATACTATACCTAGTCTATATCCTTCTTATATCCCTTTAAGTATCCCGGTTTCCCTCGTTTTCGGACTAGATCTATCTTACTAGTTAGTATTCTAGTAATCGCCTAAAGTCGAATACCTATTTCGCTATTATCCTAGCTTAGCTCCCTATCCCTAGGGCCTATAGCCAGTCGCCTTAAATATATAGCGGGCGTAGTAGGAGTTTATTTAGTACTTCTTATTTATCTTCTAGGTTATTATACTATATTCTAATATACTCTATAGTCTCCTTTCCCTTATAAGTATCTATAGCGTAGTATAGGGTTAGGGTTTTACCCGGACTTTAAATCTAATAACTATTAGAATACCTCTTCCGTTTATATAGTTAGTAAAGATATATATTAGACTAATATAAATATATTCTTAGACTTAATTAACGACTAGGCCGATACTCTAGAGAAGTAGTCGATAACCGCGCGAAGCCTACTATAGCTACTACTAGGATTAGTAAAGGCGTAGTATACTAATTTAATAGACGACGAGAAATAGCGGCTTCGTACTAGATTAGTAGCCTAGAAGAAATCTCTCTAGTAGTATTTGGCTCTTAATAATATAAAAGTAACTAAACTCTTAAATATATATAGATATAGTAGATAAGATATCTATACTAGACGGGACTTCTAGAAGTTTATACTTAATATAGTCTAACTAAGTAATATAGCTAGAATAACTAACCCTCTAGTCTAGTTAAATTAAGCTTATCTAAAGATTAATAGTAGTCTAGTAGTATATCTAAATAAGCTGAACCTAAATACGACGATTAACTCTTTTATATAGGAGATATAGGATAAGTCGGAACTCGTATAGAGGGACTAAGTAATAGTAGCTAATAGTAGACGTACTACTATAATATACGTAGCGGATTAAGATCCTAGCGAGGACGAGCCGGACTTAGACTCTAAACTAACTAAGCTAACTAGTAAGGGATACCTAGTATATAACTTATATAGACTAATTAGAGGTAATAATAATAACTACGGACGGCAGACCTACGATAATCGCGACCCTCGCTTACGTAATAGACGTCCCGAATAGCGTAGCTAGGGCCGGACTGAATTTCGCCCTTACGGAAATAGCCGACTAGATAATACTTATAACTAGATAGGTAGCTAGCCTCGAGGAGGCGGCAGGCCCTACTTAAATAGCTTCCGCGACTAGAATAGTTACCTAGGTAGGACCTATACCCCTAACTAATAATAGATTTAAGGAACGTTCTACGGTAATATAACGATCCTTCGGGGAGGAATAGCCTACTATAGACGGAATAATAGACGCCGGCTATACTAGAAATAGATACGATAGGACCGAGGCAGCCCTAGATACGTATTTATCTATCTAACGGATTAGGAATACTAAGAGAATAAGTATAACTTTACTTAATAAAGCCCCTAGAGAGGCGCCCCTCTACTTTAACTATATTAGCTATCCTTATAGCTACTATTCTCTTAAGGATTTTTACTATTATACTTAGAAGCGATATTAGTTACTACCCGGCTAGTATTATATAGGCGGTTTCGGGCTTTCCTAGTTTTTTAAGTATAATAACGAGTATAGCTCGGAACTAGGCTAGGTAATAGCCTAGCTTAAAGCTCGCTATATAGATAGCTACTATTACTTATACTACTAGTCTTCCTATTACTCTAATTAGACTAAGAGCGAGGCTATTATTCCTTCTAGCTTTCTATCTAGGCCCTACTTAGATTACTTCTATAACCTTATTTAAAGTAATATTACTTTTAATAAGAAATAAGGCTAAGTAAGCCTAGCTTAATTTAATAGTAATACTTCCTTTCTCTTAGGGGAAAACCCTCTAGTTAAAGAGGTCGGCTTTAGCCTATTAGTCCTAGACTAATAGCTAGTTAGGGCCTTAAATAAAGTTAAGGAGGGAGGGGGAGTCCGGTTTCTTTATATTCTAGAAGCGAGCCTACTTTAGTAAAGCCTAAAGAGTCTTCTTCCTAGGGTCCTAGCCCGCCCTAGCTATAGTACTTCTCTATTACTTCGTCCTTACTCTTACTTCTAAGTCGGCCGCCTCTTTTTCGGCTCTCTAGAAGTTATCCTACCTCTAGTACGTATATCGCTCCTAGTACTATCTCGCTATAGACTTTACCTGGGCCCTAGCCGTACTAATATCCGCTATCTACTAGGCCTCGTAGTTCCTTATTAGAGTTTAATATCCTTCCTTCCTCCTAGGGGTAGACGCGTCTACTACCCTCTATAGGTCTCGGACGAGATCCTCTATAGCCGCGTCTAGGGCTTTAAGTATTATTAGTTCCTAGGCCTAGGGGAGTCTTATCTCTTTTACTACTTTCTAGGCTTTTCCCTTATCTATCTCCTTCTATCTCTACTTAGAGCAGGCCCTAAGTAGTAGTCTCTCGTTTCTTTAGTTAATATAGACGACCTAAGAGAAGTAGTCCGAGCTATAAACTTCGTAGTTCCTCTCGTCTAAGAGGGTAGCTCCTAGGGCTCTAGACGCGTTCTTATTATAAAGGACTCGCTAACCGACCTTAGAAAGAAAGTTAGATAGCCGAAGTAATATAGGACGACTTCGTACTATTTATCTACTAATAGTACTTAGCTCTAGTACTATAGAAATAGAATCTCTATAAAGTAATTATAAGATATTACTAGAAGGAGGACTAAAGCCCTATAAAGTACTACTAAGTATAGGAGGGACTCTACTATATACTTAGTAAACTATCTATAGGCGAAGTCTAAGCGTTCGTCTTCTTCCGAGGGCTTACTAAGGAGCTTAAGGACGAGGCTTAGAAGTAAGATATTATAAGAGTCGAGGCGCGAGAGATTATAGAGTATATAGAAAGACTATAAGAGATTACCCGAAGGGGTTACTATTATAAGAAGGAATTTAATTAGAAGCGACGCTTTAGTAATAAGCGTAAAGTAGAAGGCGACTAACTACGATCCCCTAGTAGCTATTATATACGAGACCGCGGCTCTAAATAGCTAAGGAAAGTAGAAGGCTACTAACTATAGGGCGAATTACTATAAGTACCCCTAAGTATCTATTACTATTATTACTAAGTTCTATACTATATTAGAGACTATCCTAGGAAGAATAAGAGTAGCTCTAGTAGAGGGGGCAGGCTATACTAAGGTAGATATTACCGAGGAGGCTATAGAGGTACTATAAGTATTTGTATAGTAACCGCCTATAGAAGGGTTAAGAGCATTATAGAAAACGAGTAAGTATTAATAGCAAACCGATATAATAAGTACTAGAACTTATATTAGTAATTATCGGCCTCATAGCCTAAAGTAGAGCTATCGTTATCTAATCGGGGACGGAAAGGGAAGTAATAGTAGATATAGACTTCTATTTATAGATAGACCTAATAAGCGAGTTATTTATAGAAGAGATAGGTCTCTATAGAATAGTAGATCTCGAGACGCTAATAGTTATAGATATTAGAGGGTCTAGTATTAGAGATACGAAAGTATACTAATTAATAATATTCTTTATTAACTATTATAGATATCCGTAAAAGGTTTATAGAGCGTTCGTTATAATTTACTAGCCGAAATACGAGCTACTCCTACTCCTAAGATAGAAGTCTATAGGCTTTAAGGGAATTATTATTAAGATAGCGACAAATAGCTAGTATTATAAGAAAATCTCGATTATAATACTAATATCGTTTATCGAAGAAGTTATAGCTAGAGAAAGTAAGGTATATATCCGCTATATAACTAGTATCCTTTAAAGAGAAATACCTATACTAATATTAGATAAAGAGGAAGATAATATAGAAGTTATTATCCTAGAAGAGCTAAAGTAATATAAAGTAATATTCGACGAGTACTTAATAAAGAAGCTACTACTACTTAGTAATATAGTATACGAGATCGTACTAAAGGAAGAAATAACTATACCCTATAGAAGTATATACCCTCTCTTAGTAGACTAACTCCGAATACTCGCTAAGTATATTAATAAGAACTTTATAAATAATAGAATTAAGCCTTTAATAAGCTTATTAAGGGCCCTAATCCTCTTTATACTAAAGAAGGACGGAACTATTAGATTATACGTTAACTATAGAGGTCTTAATAAAGTTATAATAAAGAATCGTTAGTTACTCCTACTTATTAGGGAGCTCCTTAACTACTTAGTAAGCGCTAAATAGATTTTAAAGATTAATTTACGAGAAGCCTATTATAAAATAGTAATTAAAGAGAATAATTAATAGAAAACTATATTTAAGACTAAATATAGTTATTTTAAGTATATTATTATACTAATTAGGCTAATATACTAATTAGGCTAATAAATAGGCTAGTAATATTTTAAGTATATATTTACTAAGCGCTCGCTAATCTATTAAATATAGAATATATAGTTTACTTAGATAATATTCTTATTTACTCTAAGATAAGGGAGGAATATATTACTTCCCTAAAATATGTATTAAAACGCTTATAGGATATTAAACTCTTTATAAAATTATCGAAGTACGAGTTCTATAAGAGAGAAATAGAGTTTCTAGGCTTTATAGTAAGTAACGAAGGGGTTAAGATAGACTTTAAGAGAGTATACGCGATCGCTGAATAGCCTATACTTAAAAGCTTTAAGGATATATAAGTATTCCTAGAATTTACGAACTTCTATAGAAAGTTTATCCCTAAGTATTCCTATATTACGAGGCCTCTAATTATAGCCCTAAAAGGGAGTTAGAAAGGCGTAAAGTTAAGAGACTTTATATAGGGGGAGGAAATAGATATAGCGCTCTAAGAGCTAAAGCTCGCTTTCTAGTCTACGAATATATTATAGTATTTCGACCTATACTTTAATACGAGGATAGAAACGGATATATCGGCTAGAGCTATATCTAGGATTATTTTATAGAAATATAGTATAATATAGTATTTAGTCGCCGACTAGTTATAGAAGCTCGATAATATAGAAATATAATAGGGTATAGAATAGTAGAAATATAATAGGGTATAGGATAGTAGAAGCTACTTACTATAGTTAAGAGCTTAGAGTACTAGAGCTATTATATAAAAGGGCTCTAATAGAAGCTTATAGTCCTTATAAATTATTAAGCCTTAAAAAAGGTAATATAAGTACTTATAGTAGACGTCTACGGATAGCTTACTAGGTAAGTATATTAGCTCGCTATATTTAATTTCGAGATTTAATATAGGTTAGGGGTTACGAAACTAGCTAATAGGCTCTCTAGGAGACCTAATTATAGGGAGGGCAATCCCCGAACGGATAACGTCCTCCCGATACTTATAAGGAAGCTAAGTCTTATAGATAAGATACTAATAGACCTTTAGAAGTAGATTATAAAGCTAAGCGCTCGTAGAGTAACTAGTAATATATACGTACGCGTAGTAAAGATATATCTCTAAGAGAGATAGGCCGATAACCTAGATAGTAGTCTAGGCTAGTAAGGTACCTTAGCCTTATATAATTATATACTTAATACTAAGGCCGATTATAGGACGAAAGGTTTATAATAGAGAGGTTAAGTAGATACTATTACTAAAAAGCTAAGCTACCTAAGAAGGAATAAGGCGAGTACGGATACTCGCTAAGGGGAGCCCGAGGGCTCTAAGGACTCGAGCGGAGCTAGGGTTATTAGAGTACTAGACTAGTATATCCTACGTATAGTAATAAGAGAGCTTATTACGAGTAAAATAGTACTACTAATATAGCTAAGCGAGAACCTAGAATATATTATAAGAGGACTATAGGCTACTAATAACTTTTATAGGGATATTATAAGGGTACTATAATTAGACGCTAGGTTAAAAGTAGGGTACTACCTAGATAATAATAGGATATTATAGTATAGAAAAAGACTTATTATTCTAGAAGAGGTATTTCTATAAGAGGAAATCTTATAAATATACTACGATAATCTAAGGGTTAGCTATCTAGGAGCTAACTAAATAGTAGAGCTCCTAACGAGAAAGTTTTATTAGAAGTATTTAACTAGGGACGTCCGCGTATATATCGCCGAGTATCTAATATACTAGGGATTGCGAAACTCCTAAAATATAAGCTATATAGGCTACTATAGCTACTCCTATTACTATCTTACTTATTTTAAGAGATTAGTCTAGACTTTATTATAGGCCTACCCGAAAGTATAGCGAATAATAGACGTATATATAATATAATACTAGTTATCGTAGATCGGATAACGAAAATAAGCTACTTCGTACTAACGACTCGCTAGCTAAACGCTATAGAGTTAGTAGCTATCCTATATAAGAGGATCGAGTATAGATTTAGTACCCTAGAAGAACCCTAAGTAATCGAGATAAGCTTATTACGAGCTAGTTCTAGGAAGACTTCTATAAGGAAATATAAATTAAACGCCGAATATCGACGGCCTAGTACCTATAGATAGATAGGTAGACTAAAAGAGTAGACTAAGAGCTCGAGTCTTACTTATAGAAAGTTTATAAATATAAGCCGAATACTTAAGTACTATAGCTATTAGACGTAGAGTTCGTATATAATAACGCGAGGAACGCGACTATTAGAGTATTACCGTTTAAGGTACTTATAGGATATTACTCTAGAGTAATCGAGTTTAGTCTATCCCTAACGAGGAATCTTATAGAAGGAGTACGCGAGCGCTTAGTAAGGCTTATAGAGACTTACTAATATATAGCCGAATCCTAGTAGTACGCTAAAGAGAGCTAAGTAAAGTACTATAATAAGAAATATTAGCTAATTGAATTCTAAGTCGGAGATATTATAGGGCTATCTATAAGAAACTTCCGCTTTAAAGGGGGATAGCGTAAACTAGTACTATAGTTCGTTCGCGTACTAATTACTAAGAGAGTTAGGGCGAATAACTACTACGTTTAGCTCTCTAAGTAGTATTCTCGGATATATAATATCTTCTTAGTATTCCTCCTCGAGCTATAGATAGGCTATAGAGAGTCCGCTAAGGTATTATTAGAATTAGAGGATAACTAAGAAGAATAGAAAGTCGAAGATATTATAGTATATAAGAAAGATATAGAATAGATATTCTTCCTCGTTAAATAGAAAGGCTAGTTAGTAGAGTATAATATATAGGAGCTAGAGCCTTACTTATAGAACGCTTATAAACTAATTATAAAGTATATATACTAGCTAAAGAGGAGATACGTAAAATAGGACAATTAAGTAAAAGGGAGAACTAAAAAACTAGTAAACTAAGTATTAGTACTATACTTAGATATATAGAATACTTACTAATTAGTCGAAGCTAAGGAATTTACTACTCCTATTAGTACTATCCTCCCTTACTTTACTATTAATTTCTATACTAAATATACTATCTTTATCTTTATCTATATAATTAGTTAATAGAGTAGTAGTAGTCGAACCCTTCTCCCTACTAACTAAGGTTATAGCCTAAATAGGGTAGCGAAGAACGGGCTACCTAATATACTACTCGTAGTTAGTTAGCGAGCGTCTGCTAATAGCCTATATAGTACGTATAGGATCCTAGTACTCTTTCTTTAATTATTAGGGGAATATTAGTTAACCCTCTTTACCGTCTATAGGAGTCGATATAATAGTACTAAGCTCGCCTAGAAGCGAGAGAATAGTATATACGGGCCGAAGATCGCGAAGGTAGGCTAGCTAGGTAAGACTATAGTAGCGGCCGATAGAAGAAGGAGTCGGAGAGTTACTAATAGCTCGGTAATATTATAGAAAGGTTAGATATATATATAGTAAGAGTATAAGAGTAAGGCGAAAGTAAAGTAAAGGTAATACTTATATTAAGATCGTAAGTAGTTATATTCTATTTATAGGTAGCGGCTATCTCCTTAAGCTAGAGCTAGGCTATATACGAGGTGAGGGTATTACTAGGTAGGGCGCCTACTCTACTAGGATTAGCTATCTACGAGAAAAGACTATATTAAGTGTAACTAGAAACGAGAATATAGTAAATAATATAATAATAGGCTACTAACCGTAGATTACTATAATCGTATTACTAAGTACGCGTAAAGGCCTTGGCTTAGTTCTAGTATACCTAAGTAATATTAAGAATAGCTTAGAGGACCTAGTAATAGTTAGTAGCGAAGATATAGTAGGGGTACGCTAAATATACTATATAGTATCTATACTTTTTATATACATATATTATATACTTAGAAGGATTCTTATTATAGATATAGATAATATCTAAGTTAGTATATAGCTAGGTAATATACTAAGTATAAGGAACGCCCGTCTAATTACTATCCTATCTGCGAATAGTATTATAACGAAAGCCTTTAAAAAGGCGAGTAACTACGGGAACTATAGATATCTTAAGGTTATAGTTATAAAGAGATTAAGGGAGAAGGGAGACTAAGAGCTTTATGAATTAACGAAGAAGAAGAAGAGGTTATTATTATAGGAGAGAAAAAGCTATTAGAATCGTAACTAGAAGAAGCTCTCTTTATATTCTAAAAAAGCGGGCCTCGAGAGACTTAGAAGTAGGAAGGCAGTAAGGTCGTAATATAGAAGCTATTTTATAGGGTAGTTATAGAGCTTTCGCTAACTAACCGATTTAGAGATAATAGAGGACTATTATCTAGGGGGGAAAGGGTGAGAAAGTAGGAAAGAAGCTAAATAATACCGAATAGAAGTAATAAGTAGAAGAATAATAGTAATAGAAAGGCTAGATAGAAGGAATAACTACTATTATAGACTAATCGCTAACTAGGCGCGTAGTAGATAAAGCTATTATTAGAGACCGACGATTTAGGGAAGAGGGTTAATTATAAGGAGGCTCTACCTAGCGTTTAGTAAGCTAGTAATAAGTACTAGGGGCTAACTTAGCGAAGGGCTCGAGATACTCGAGACCGAAGTAGATTTCTTAAAAAGAAAGAACTTAGTAAGTTTAAGTCTTCGAATAAAGGCATACCTATCTGCGAATACTCGGCGAACCGACTCTTAGTAACCCCGATCTAGACTCTTAGTTATATCCTTATATATTATAAGCTAGTTTTAGCTCTAGCTTCTTAAAATTTAATATATAGATTCTTCTCGAATAGCAGATATTCTAGATAATAATTTTAATATAATCTAAAGTCTCTTATAAGAATTCTCGCGCGTTTTACTTACTAGCTCTATATAGTATTTATTAGAATCTTAAAGAAAGCTATAGCCTCCTCGTTCGTTAATTACTTATACCCTTCTCTAATTAGTTCTATACCTTCCCTCCCTATTAGAGTATACTTATAGTAATACTTATTAGATTAGGGCTTAGTATTTCTAACTAAAACTCGATAATATATAGAAAAAGCAGTACTTAGATATAAAGATCCCTCGAATAAGTATATTCTATATAAGATCTCGGCTTTATAACGAATTTACGAGTACTTAAAGGCTTCGGCTTTAGCCCTAGTTTATTCCGTTAGGCCGCGCGCGGCGTTAATTAGATATTAATTTCTTAAAGAGGTATAATCAGGAATAGCGGCCTAGATAAGTTACGAGGGGGTAGTAGGGATTTTAGTAGAAATCTACTAATATTTGGGCCCTAGAAGCTCGGACTCTGTTTACACTATTATTGGCCGGCATGTAGCCAAGTGGGTAGCCCTCTACTAGCGTAATACCGAATTTCTTAAATTACTACGGTAGGCCTATATGAGGTGAGGTACGGCTAAGGTAGGTACAAGTAGGTACAGTTCGTGGCCAAAAGTATTTGACCCTTTTGAGAGTACCGGGCACTGCCCACTGCCTCCAGCAGCTCCGCTCGGATTATCTGGTGTGCGGCAGATGTTCGCGGTGGGAGCAACTTGACAGGGGAGCAACTGCCCCCCGTTCTATCTTGGGAGGTACACCCTGCGTGGCACACTGATTGTCATAGCGACACGCGATATCCTGACAACGGCGGCAGGTCAACGACAGGTCAACGGCACCTCTTGGCTCAATATATAGCTAGCTATCTCATCTTCGGCTACAGTACGTCCTTCTCTTCCTACGAAAGCAAAACATCTGCTCTCGATTCTGGTTTCAAGTGTCCTTCACGCACACCCAGGCCAAGCCATGTCTCTTGATGGCCTGAAGAGGTAAATTCGACTGCCATCGCGAATCCCTCCATGGACCAGGTCTTGCCGCATGAGCTTCTTCTGCAGATAAGTTTGTTTGGCGGACCTAGTGGATGCGCTGGTCGCGAAGTAGTACGCCTATTTAGGGGCACTGGCACCGCATACTGACGACCGAAACCACGCATCGGCATAAATGTATTTTGTTCTGAACCGCCGAGATCTTTAAGAATCAGGGGGGGCGTCACCTTCACGACTCGCCTGTGTCGTTGTTTGCCTGAAGCAAGAGACAGCATAAGCCGCTTAGGCATATCACTATGGCATGGTCTAGAGTATTTTACGTATCGGTATAGGAAATTAAATACTAGTCGTGAAGCGCCGTCACGTTTCGTCGTCCCATATAGGCTTAATCGTCGTCTAGTCGTATAGTCAGCCTGACTCCGTGGATGATTATGGATTTTTCGTTCCAGATCTTAGAAGACCGAGTGAATGCGAAGTTACCCATTGGTTTCCTCCGCCTCGATAGGTCGGGAATTATCGCAACGTTCGGGATTGCCCATAGGCAGCACTCATATTACAATCAGATCGATAAAGGTAGTAATGCACCCCGATTAAATCTAATAAGTTAAATTATTAAATAACTAAACAAATAACCTATTTTCCTATAGTTAAATAGCTAAATATATAGATTTATAATATTTAGATAGGGCAGAGAGAGGAGGGGGACATACTAGTACTATTATAGCTACTACTACTGCCGCTACTACTACTATTATTATTATTATTAGAGAGGAGAAGAAGAGGAAGAAGAAGAATAGGAGGGAAATCTACGATATATATAGTCCCTCCGGGCGAGGTAGGAAGGCAGACGGGGACGTAGTAGAGGGAAGGCGCCTAGGATCGATTTAAGGTACCTATAAATAGGGGATAGTAACGAAGGAAGGCGCTGAAACGTCGAAGGCCGCCCCGACTAGCGCCTGCCCGTTAGGGTATCGTTACCCGACCGGCCAGGGCCCGGGCGTAGCGGTAACTGAAACCCGTAAGACTAAGGGAAGGAGGGGAACGGCCTAGGGAAGGAGAGCGCTCGGAAGGAAAGCGCTCCTTATTTAATACTGAAAGATAATAGAGAATAATAGGTAATAGAGAAGGGAGGAGCGGACTAGAAAGGAAGGAACGCGGAGGGTAGGAGAAATAACGGGTAGCTAGAGAAAAGCCCCGTAGGACGGGCGTGCAAAGGGTACGCGCTAGCGCTAGATCGGGCATATTAAGGGGGTAGAGGCCCTAGCCCCGGTACGGGTCCGGGCTGTTATACTATAACCCTAATTACTAATAAAAGTAGTAAAGCCGATTCCCGTTAGCTACTAGACTAGAAGTAGGATCTAGATAGTAATAGAAGATTATTACCCTAGTAACGGCTAGGGTACGGGTAGGGTACGTAGAGAACCTAAAATAACTAGGGTATAGGGGTTTTTCTAGCTTAGGGCCTAAGGTACTAGGTAAATTCTTCCCCCCTATAAGTAGAATAGGGAAGGACTATTAAAAGTACCTATTAAATAGGTATTACGGAGTATAATAATAATAATAATAATAATAATATTTAGATATTTAGTAAATATTTATATAGATATCGAGACTCGAGGCCTATAAAAAAAGAGTAACTAAGCTAATTAAAACTTTATATTTATTAAATAGGCTTTATAGTGCTTATATAAACCTAATCCTAGCTAAGGGCTACGCCTAAGAGCTCTAGATCGATTAGTTTAGTATTATAAGTATTAATATAATTTCTCTATCTCTTAGGTCCTCTTTAAGAGCTACGGGACCTAGATTACCTACTTAGTAGATTACGTAGTACTCTAACTACTAATCCCCCGTATAGGTAAGGCTAACTAACTATCTAATTTAATACTAACTCTATTTTCTTTATAATATTAGTCGTATAAAAGTTAGCTATAATAGAGCTCTAGGAATCCCCTAATTACTCGATTAGTTAGTATCCTTCTCTCTAATCCTTTAATTAGATATCTATTCTATTAATAATAATAGGAGAGAATAATAGGAAAAATTAGAAGTAGGCTATTACGGCTATTATAATAAAGGAAAATCGTCGCCTTTATAAGAAACGCGCCTACTATCGCTTAATTAGTACTCCTTTAATCGGTTAGTAGGGTAGTTACCTATTAGGGATTAGGATCCTATTATTCGACTACCTATAAATAGAAACTACTCTTATTTAGGTTATTATAAATAGATTAAGCTCCTATTTAGCCTATTTAGTCCTTATAGTACTCCTATATAGAATCTCCTATCGCCTAGTAGTTAGTTAACTTCCTCTTTCTATAACTATCCGTACTTCTATACGGCTAGTCCTATACTCGTACGCTCTCTTAATTAACTACTATCCGCTCTCTCGATCTTCTACGCCCCCGTCTACTACTCTGCTACTTTCTTATTAAGCTAATCTTTTATTCGACTATTCGCCGCTCGCCCGATCTTGCGGCCGTTCTTTTTACTGCTCCTCCGATCGCCTATCCCGCTTACGATAATAGGTATTAAGCGCTAGACTACTAAAGCTACTAAGAGCGCTACTAAGAAGGCTACCTAGTACGCTACTTATACGTTTACCTGCCCGCTACTTATAGAAGCTACTAATTATTAGTTTAGCTACTAAGAAGGCTACTACTATTATTATAGTTACTCCTAAGGCTAAGGCTAAGAAGGCTAAGGGTATATACTTAAACCCTCTACTACTTACGGGATCTACTAACGGCTTATTTAGAGCGTATTAAGGGCATTATACGCCCTATCCCCTACTTAGGGTATTTAAAGTCTTACCTCGCAGGTAAGTAGAAGGATAAAAGCGCTAATAGCGCCTATTATAATACGGAGCCTAAGGGCGGCCGTTACTATAAGTACTCCTTAGAGTACTCGTACTACCTAATATAAGCTCCTATAAGTACTAGACTATCTATTTATAGCTTTTAATATTCTCGTTTAGTCCTATTATAGTCTTTAAGGCGGCTATACGTTACTTTAAGGTTATCGATACTAAGGATATTACTATAAGCTCCTTCCTTCTTTATTTAGTCTATCTCCTACTCGTACGCTTAGCTAACGGCCTTATAGGCGATCGTTAAGTAGCGCCCTATTACCCGGGGTATATTAACCCTCTACGAGGAGAAGGTCGCTATAAGGGGTAATAACCCTAATACTAACCTCCTAGGTCTTAATAATACCGAGCGTAAGGCGGCTAGTCGTATAGCCGCTCTACGGCTCTTTAAATGCCTTTAAGTAGGCTCGCCCGAGTAGCCCGAGGACGATAGTAGTAAGGAGGAGTAGGAGGATACTAATCCTGAGCGCGCCGACGCTACTACTACTACTACTACTACTACTACTACTACTACTAAGGAGCTCCTTCGAGCTTAGGATAAGGGAGATAGTACTCTCCCTACTATTCCCGAGGGGGATAAGGATAAGGCCGTTAATAACGACGTTAATACGTAAATAGTATACTCCTAGGAGTAGTAGTTCCCGTTTTTACTACTCCCCCGTATATCTATAAAGTGCGCTATTAGATCGTTACTAATACTAACTTACTTTTACTACTCTCCCAATCTCTTAATCTTATCTTAGCGCTTTACTTACCCCTCGACGCGTATATTAGCCTTATTTATACTTATAAGAGCTTAGAGGGCCTAGTTTAGTACTCCTTTTATTATTATATCGGCTAGGTTATCGCCTCCTACTATCTAATAGATCTCGTCGACTTCGCGCTCTTCGTAGCTTTACTATAATACTATAAGATTAATTATAAGGCGTTTCTCTACTATTACGCTTAGTTATACTAGGTATTAGTAGAGTAATAAGCTATTAGTATATATTACTATTTTAGTAAGCGGTAAATATAAGCGTTTAGTAATTACTTAGAGCGTCTATTTAACTATATAGGCTGCGTCGAAGCCGCTAACTATACTATAGATTTCGCTTACGAGAATAGACCTAGTAACTCTTTTATACTTAACTAATTACTAGTAGATAATATTACCGCGTATAGTAAAACGGTTTTCCTACTCGTACGATCTCTCGTTAGCTAAAATAAGTATAAATCCGATCTATAATATTAAGTCTTTATTATTAGTAAAAGAGCCGTCGACGAATACGTATAATTAGGCCTTTATAAGATCGAGGGGTATATAGAAAAGCCCCCTATATACGTTTGCGAGCTACTATTTAATCCTTTTATTAAGTTATTCGTAGTCGTCTTACTAGGGGTTCTAGGCTTATACTATAACGGAAAAATCGAACGCTACTTCTAGCTAGTAAGTAGAAGCGATATAGGCGCTACGCGCCCTCTAGGATATATACTACTCCTATAAGCTCTTAGTCCCTATTTTTACTACTTTAAGGCGCTCTGCTTATCCCTTTTAGCGGATAGTTACTTCCTACTCTTTAACTTTAATTATATATCCGTTAAAAGCGCCCTCTAAACCTACTTCTAGTATAGAAGCAGGCTTTACCCTAAACCCTACTCTCTTAAGCTCTACGTCCTCCTTCTCGATAAAGGCGGGTTCGCTAAGGTTAAGTATATCGTCCGTCTATATACCTACGAGATTAAAGCTCTCTCCTTCTTTCGTAAGTAGGAGATAGGGATCGTAGCCTATAGGGACGGCCTATAGCCGCTCGCGGTAGTAGCGCTAGTATATTACGAACTAGTAGAGGCCTAACTCTATAATACTATATAGTAGTTTTACTACGTAGAAGATAATCCCCTCTAGATATCTATAGTATAGTTCCTTAAATACGCGTAGTAGAACGTCCTATAAGAGATCCGTCGCGCTCTATATATACGCTTAGCTAATATCTCGAAGTATAAGTTAGTACCCCCGTTCTCTTAGCGACGGAGTAATTATAAGGATTAGACGTTAGCTATATCGCATAATCGTAGGCAATTATATAAGGAGGGAGGTCTTCTCCTAGTCGCTATACCCCTAAATAACGAGTCTTAATTTCTCGTAGGGTATATATAGAAGTCCCTTAACTTCCCGTACTAAGTAGTAGCTAAAAACCTTAGTACTTAGAAACGTTAATCTAGTAATCGGGACGATTACTCCTATAGCTAGTAGGGACTCGATTTCCTCCTAATCGGACTATTTAAACTATTTTCTAAGTATTATAATCTTTCTAGCGTTATATAATTATATTAATAGCTCGTACTCTTATTATTCCTTCTTTATAACGTAGGTATCGCTCTCTTAGGTCGCCTATTATCTACTTTAGCGAGCTTAGCGTTCCTCTTATACTACGATTATAGGTTCCGCTACTTTCCTAGGGCGACCCTATCGTCGTAGGAGGGCTAGTTTAGGGTATATAAATAGTTCTAAGGGACCTTCTACTCCTAATATTATAGTTTAGTCTTATTACTGCTCGATTAATCTATTATATAGCTTTATATATATTCCTCTAAACTCTATAGGGCTATTTACTATATTAATAGTTATACTTATATCCGAGACCGAAATAACCTTAAATAGGCTAGTCTATTTTTCCTTCTCGTAGAATACTAGTACCTTACTTTATAGCTCGAGTAATCTTAGTAGGAGGTATCCTACGTCGGGGCCGTTTCTAGTATTTAGCGCTTTATTAACCTTCCGTTTATTAACTATCTTTCTAAGCTCTACTATTACCTTAGATACTACTCCTACGCGCTTTACTTAAGAGGCCGTTAGAGGGTTGTTTCCTATTACCTATAGTATTACTCCGAATACGAGTAGTATAGGTACTAGTCTATTAGGCCCTACTATATCGTTAACTGCCTTTACTATGCTTTAGAGTAGTAAATCTTAATCGGTTTCGGGGTACTCGGCCTTTAGGATTTCGTACGCTCTGCGGATAGGCCTATAGAAGCTCTCGACCTTACTAATTAACTAGTAAGCCTCTACTAGGATCTAATAATAAGTTATACCTATTAGTTTAGCTTCTACCTAGAATTCTATAGAGGTAAAATTAGTACTCGCGTTAATACTTACTATATCTAGTAGCCCTAAGTATATATCTAGCTAATAACGTTTTAAGCGTTTACTACGTTATACGAGTAGTAAAATCGTCTAGGAAGGCTACGGCTTAGAGTATAGTGCTCGCGTCGACTATATAGAGCGTTAGTCTCCCGTCTACGTATATAATATCGACTAAAATCTCGTAGTTAAAGTTAATATCCGTCTTTAAAGCGGATTTAAACTATTATAGTAATTTCCCTTTAATCTAATAGTAGTAGTAGAAGCAGTTTATAAGCTCGAGGGCATCCCTATTTATATTATAGTCTACTCTTTAGAGTATATTCTATAACTTCTCTACTAAGGGGTAGCCGAAACGCTTATAAACTCGTCGGAGCTCTGTCTCTATAAGGAACCGTACTCCTTTGCTCTCTAGTCCGACTATATAAGTAATCCCCGATCTAGTATATATTCTATTATCGAGAAAAAGCTATAGGTAGCCCTATTTCCGAAATACTAGTATTCGCTCCTCGAGCTATCCTACGCGCTTTACGAGCTCGTTTCGCGTATTATCTAGGTATATACCGAGCTCGTCTATATCCTTAATATATAAGAGAAATAGTATATCTATTAGGATAATATAGAATATAACTTTTCTAATTAGCGTTAATAGGGTAATCTCGTCGGTAGTAGATACTACCTCTCTTACTCCGAATCGTACTCGAGCGCCTATACCCTACTCGATCTTTAATTCTAGTATTATAGCTATTAAGGCCCTTATCTAGGAGGTTCTAGCTATTAAGACTAATACTACTCCTATATCTAGGATAATACTATACTAAGTAGATATACTATTAAGCTAATATATAGTAAATAGAGCTTCTACTAGAGCTACTAACGTACTATCGTAGGCGCCTCTAATCTAGTATTAGAATAATTTATTCGCTAGAAAGTAGGTAGTATAGGCGTTTATAATACTACTTCCTCGCTCTAACGAGAGCCCGTCCTCTGCTTCCGAGTCGTCTACTATATAGGAATTACCTAACTCCGAATCTATATCGTCTTCTACTTCTATTATTATTAGGAACTATCGGTACCCCGTCCTCTACTCCCCGCGCGTATCCCTTATACGTTACTACTACTCCTTCGAGCGTTACTATTCTTCTAGGGAGTATTTAGTTAACCTATATTCCGGCTTTGAGTAAATCTAGTATTTTCGGGTTATACTTCTCGATCGATCGTCCCTCCTATTTCTTAGCTACTCCCTACGATTACCCCTTATACTATTTTACCTATATTATTAGCCTCTTCCTCTACTTCTATACCTCCTATTAGTATAGAAGTAGCTAGGGGCTCGGGTATTCTCTTCTACTTAGAGTATACTCTATAGCTATACTAATAGGGTATTAAAAGCTCTCTCTAGCTATACTAGAGCTATCTTAAGCTCTAGGACTCCTTAGACTACTCGTAGGGTATTTATATAGAAGTATATTTCGTCCTTAAAAGTAGGGCCGAGAGCTCGTTTATATCGCTATAGTTAGTCTAGGAGGATCTATAGAACCTCTATCTTAGTTTTTCTAGCGCTCTCTAGTTCTATAATAGTATAAAAAGTTATCGAGCTCTAATCCGTATAATACTAAGCTCGGTTAATCTCTAAATCGAACTCCTATTTAATCGCTATATATCTTACTCTAAATTATATACTTCGACTTATATTCTATAGGAAGAAAGCTTACGCGCGCCCTAAAATTATAGATAGAAAGAGCGTATAGAGCTAAGTATAGCGGATTTATAGTAATTCGCATATATCTATAAATATCCGTATTTTATTATCTAGGATATCGTAGGTCGAGCCCGAGTAGTTACTCTCCTTATTCTAGAGCGAAGTAAACTATTTAATAAGAGATCCCTCGATTAGTATATTCTCTAATAGTATTAGTAGTAGGGCGTAATACTAGGGTCTAGGATTATCGGCTACGGCTATTAGGTTAGCTAACGTTTTAGGGGTATTTCTAGGGTCGTAGACCCCTAGGAATTATAGTATTCGTCGGAGCTCCTATTAGCTGGTTTACCTACTATATAGGTCCTAGAATACCTTCGTTTATAGGGACGAATTTAAGGGTCTCTGCCCCTCCCCCGTTTATTCTAAGTTATCGTTCTATTTATTTACCCTTTCTAGGGCTATTTAGAGCTCTGAACCCGTATCGGTAGCGCTCGGGGTATTTAGTATCTTCTCCTACGATAGTAGGGGAATAAGGCGTCTTAATATCTTAAGGTTACCTGCCCCTAGTAAGGGGATTCCTCGCACTATTAGATACTTCTTAAGTATTCTCGCGATCGTCGGGCTATAGTTATCGAAATCCTCCTTAGTCTAGTTATTAAAATCCTTAATAAATACTTCTAGAAGGTTAATACCCTTAAAATCGCTAAAGTAGCTTATTACTCGGATAATATAGGAGTCTCGTTAAGCTCTTATTACTTTATTAGGTACTCCTAGGAGCTTCGTATCCCTTATATTAACGATAAAGTCAGCGTCGAGGTTATTTCGGACTAGTACTAGTATTTTAAGTAATTTAAGCTCTTTTATTATAATATCGAGCTCTCGTTATATAGCCTTACTATTCTCGAGATTATCTATTAGGCTAGAGCTTACTCCCCTTATAGGGCTAGCTCCTTACTATCTTTATATATTACTAGCGCTTATTATTATTCGTAAGCTCTTTATTAGGGCGGTTCTATACTCCGTCGAGCTCTATTATCGGTTTTATAGCTAGTAGTATAGCCTAGGTAGTAATAGAGTTACGTAGTAGGTTATTAGTCTACTACTAGGATCTCGTAAGAGTCTAAGAATACTACTAGAGTAAATAGTATTCCTATAATTACCTAAAAGTCTAATCGAAGAGCCCTCGCGTAGTAAAAACTATATTATAGGATCGATCCTAACTTCTCCGATTCTAGCTATTCTATATTATCTCCCGGACTATAGTTCGCCTATATAGGAAATAATACTAATTAGTATTAAATAGTCTTTATAGTACTTACGTAAACCTAATCCTAGCTAAGGGCTGCGCCTAAGAGCTCTAGATCGATTAGTTCGGTATTATAAGTATTAATATGATTTCTCTATCTCTTAGTCCTCCTCAAGAGCTACGGGACCTAGATTACCTACTCGGTAGATTACGTAGTACTCTAATTACTAATCCCCCGTATAGGTAAGGCTAACTAACTATCTAATTTAATAATATTATCTATTATAAATAGAAGTTTATAATAGGTAATATAAACGCTAATACTAGGAATCGAGCCTAGACCCTCTATAATAAAGTAGAGACCTTAACTAATTAGGCTATTAACTACTATTACTAATAGGGGAAAAGACCTATATATATTAATCTACTAATTAGCTAGTTTAGTCTCCTACCCTAAAAATTACTAAGGCGTAAATCCCCTACTAAAATAGTAATTCTACTAACGGAACTATCTATAATATTACCTACTTATAATATTACTACGATACTACCTATACTATTAAAGCTATTACTACTACTACTACTATTATCGATATATCTATAATAGTCTTTAGGGCGCGTCTGCTAGACTTAATTCGAACCTAACTTTTACGCCTAACGCAGTCTAATTCCGACCTCCCTATAGCGATTTACTACGGCCGGCGCTTTACTCTCGACGCGATCATTACGAGGAAGGGCTCTAGAGACGTTAGAAGAGCTTTAGTACCTTAATAACTGGCTTCGTCGAGGGGCTATTTAATTAGAAGGGCTGTATTAGAGTATTAACGGCGTTAATACTAACGATTCTGGGCAATAGGTGAGTCCCTGACTATTATAAGAGCTTTATTATCTAATAAATAAGTTAAATATTTGCAAATAGAGTTAAACAAACAAATATATCGATTTCAGCGAGCTAAATAGTTAAATACGAACGCTGTATTTGACTTGTTTGATCGGGGTGCAACACTGGACAAAGGGGTACTTAAGATCGATTTGCGTGTTCTCTTAAGATAGAGTTAACAATCTAACGATGGCAATGAAAAGAATTTCATTATGACCTCTCTTGTTCTCACCTGAGACCCGATTCCTATGCATCAATAGACCCTCGCTCAGTAGCACACTCAACGCCCAAATTTGGCCATGTCAGACGTCAGATTCGATGCAGATCAGCCTCCCTTCGGCCCAATCGTGAATGGTATCCAAATTGTGTTCTACCATTATCTTCCAAGCCAAGGGGCTGGCTGGACTTTTGTCATACTCTTCGCACTGGCTACAGTCATTCACGTATTCTTTTTGTTCAAATTTCGCGCCTGGCATCTCCTGCCGCTTATTATCCTGGGCACCATCGGTAGGGTCTATTGTCTTGCACCCGAACCCGGCCAGGCTAACGTCGTGATAGGGGAAGCTTTCGGCTACTACGGTCCCGTGATGGCACATCGCCGCCCCAATGTTGCTGGTCCATTCATCATACAAAATCTTCTGATCTTGGGAATGGCACCACTCATCGCCGCGACTGTGTACATGAGTCTCGGTCGACTGATTAAAGCCCTCAACCTCCGCGAACATGCATAATTGTGGACATCGGATGCTTTGTCACCCAGGTGTTCGGCTCGATTATGCCCGCATCTGGGGATCCCGAAGGAGTTACGATGGGTAGGAACCTCATCATTGGCGGCCTGATCGCGCAGCTCGTGGCGTTGTCCCTTTTCACAATTTCGACTTTCCACGCACATCATCCTGCAAGGAGATTGACTATGGCAGCCTTCGAAACACCAATGCCTGTGAATGGCTCCATATACTTCAAAATCAACTACGTCGCGACACTGGTCATGTTGGTCCGGGCTTTGGTCCGGGGTATCGAGTACCTGCAAGGTGCCGATGGCTTCGTCATGAGATACGAAGTCTTCTTGTACTTGTTTGACGCTGTTCCCATGGTATTGATCCTGGCACTCTACATGTTGGTCCACCCCGGACGGCTTGTTCGGGACGTGGAGAAAACGAAGCGGGGTATGGAATTGCTAGAATCGAGGCTTTGATTTCTCAACATCGGCAGGCCTCGAGCCACACGCGCACGCGCATAGAGGCCGGCTTTGCAGCAGACGTTGACAGTCTCGTCGCTATGCAGGTATTATAGCGAGGTTGTCAGAAGTTTTGGCCCCGGGGGGGGGGGGGGGGGTTGATGACGCGGACTGTTAATTAGTAATCAATGCACATCTTAGGGCCATAACTATGATACAAGCCTGATTGATTCGTTTCGCCTCGATAAAAATATGTGCATATAGAGTCGAAGCACCTCGCCCAGCGGGCTCCACGGCGCCAACACTTGCGCTGCTGGTGATAGGTACACTCTCGCTTCGCCTCGCCTCGCCTTGCTCCGCCCGTTCTGCCCACTTTCTGCCTGACAAAACATGTTGGTCGGTCTTTGAATACTGGTACTTATTAGTCCCCGCCTTCAGAACGAACCCTGACTCCTCCGAGATCTGTCAGATTCGCTTCCCGCTGATCGTCCGGACTAGGTACTCTGCCCGACTTCGCCATAATGCTTGCTGGCGCATATACGGCGAGGGCTACCCCCCGGGCGAGGCAGGTGATGCCTGACGATTCGACTCCAGGTCCTCTGGCCGAGCAGACCACTAGGAGCGATCGGGCGGCAGCATCGCCCAACAAGTCCACGTGTGTCCCGAAATCCAGACCCCGGCTCCCTCACCGTCATCAGCCGACGTGGACACCTGTCTCCGGCCAAGCGGTCCCTCGCCCCGTATCCAGAATCAAAATACGGTCCAGTCACGGCTTCGGCTCAGCTCAGCTCAGCTCAGCTGAGTTGCGGCGCAGCGCTTGAGGACCTCGACCTGAACAGGGCGGGGGGAGGGGGTCTTCTCAGCGGGCGCCTCACTCTCTGCGTGCTCCTCTACTGTGGAAAACAGGGCCGCCAGAATTGCTTTGCTTCGTGTTGCTTTCCCTTGTGTCGCGCCGAAGCGCCCATTCAACAAACTCGCCTCACCCAGTCAGCACTGGTGTGTTTATTTTCCAGCCATTCCGGTCGGTGCTTGACCGAGTGGAGTGGGCATCAAGGCATGTCCATATGCATGGTTGGGCATCTCCATCGTGTCGTAATGCTTCATGCCTAACCCAGCTTCCTGTCACCGCTCTTCTCCCTACCAGGTACTTCCCTGCCCTAAATCGTCCTCTCCGCTACATGATGTCTACCCCATCTGCTCGGGCAACAACACCACCCTCCGCCTCCCATTGAGCCAGCCTGTCTGTGGTTGAGTGGCCGTCGTCACAGCCCAACGGTGCCCTACGGTATTGGCATCCTCCGTCGTGCCCACTGCCCCCCCGTCCAATCATGACACCAGACCAATCTAGCCACCCCCCTTAAGATCATACTGCCATCTGGGGTACTCCCTGACTGAAGCGCAGCTGTCGTTCACCTGTCGTCACTTTTGCTCGAGGAAAAAGTTGGAACATCACCACAGTAAACGCTGATCCTCCCTTGCCCACGAGGTGCCATTCACGACCAGCCCGAACTCACCAGCGCCAACCGAACTGAAGCGAGGGGAACACAGAGACGCCGCCCGACCCAGCCTACCAGTCCAGTCACGTCCATTGGCAGTCACGTATCTTCTGGACCATGCGGCAAGTCTACGCTTGAAACCACAGGCGTCCCGTCGTGTTGGTCACTGGGGCGATCGCGAATCCTGACTATCCTAGCCACGCGCTTCACGCCCGGTCCTTGTTCTTTTCGCCGCTCGCTCTCCAACGGGGCATCCGTCAGACTATCACTGTCGTCACGACCGGGATCAACCTTTCACATCTACCTCGACCCCGGGTCCCACTCAGAAACCATTTCAAGCAAACATAAAATGCCTCCGATCCGATATCCTTAGCTGCCGCCTTCGACTGTGCTCATCCTTTAACCCTCGTCCGCCCCGGAAGCCGTGTATCTGGCCTCTTTTTGGTTTGAGCCAGCAAGACAAAACACCGCACTAATATCCTAGTGTTTGCCATTATCCCCCACGCGGATATACTAGAGGACCGTTTCAGTTGTTTTCTCGTGGAGACAAGTCCTTTTTCTTTGGACCGATCACCTGCCACTTCACCCTTATCCACATCGCCTTGCACCAACCAGGTGCCTCTCAAGGATCCTTTTCCAGGACGAAGTCTTCTCATACCGTGGATTCCCTTGTGTCTGAGGAAGCCTTACCCCAGGATTGCCAGGAATATTTGGCCCCAAGAGAGATCATTTCCAGGATACTGTTGGACCTCGGGCTGCCTAGCCTGTTCTCGTTGAGGAATTTCTGCCCTTATTTCATGTAACGCTCCTTCGCCAGACACCAGGACTACTTTCACAGCGCAATTTTGCTTCCATCACTCTACGCCAAGGAGATATGGCTCAGCCAGATCTTGCCTACAGAAACACCATCATGTCCAACGGACCATGGAACCCGTCACGGAGGTATGGGCCTCCCCTGGTCGATATTTGACGTACGTGGTGCACCCTGAGACTGACCCTATGAAAGTGCGATGTACAGTGATACCTTCCAGAACGGAGGTTACGATAACGGTTTCTACCGATCAGCAAGGTAAGAAGAATCAGACGGCAAATAACATTTTCGCATGTTCTAATGCACATCTTCCAGTGTTTCACAATATTCTCCTGGAGCCAGTTCCTACAACCTGCCATTGCCAAACAACGTTCACCATGCCGCAGCGGCGTCGTACTCCACACGGCCATTGTCTGGCTCGCACAGCACCAGTGGTGCCGCTGCGTATGGGTCGTACAAGAGTACGACTTCTCAAGCCTGGGACACTCAGGGGAGGTACTCGCCCACGGATTCCGTTGACGACATCATTGCTTCCCCCAATCTTTCGGACTACTCCGTAGAGAACGGAGTCGAGCCGACGCCTCCGGGCAAGAACAAATCAGGAGGGAAGGGCCGCCCACAACGTCGCCCCTCGAATCGTGATGAATTCGATGGCCCACACCAGTTTCTCGCTCGACCACCTCAGGAGTACGTCGCACAGCAAGAACGCGAGCTTCCCCATCTGCCAACGAACCTCCTCGTACAGGAGCAAGATTCGGTTTTATCTCAAGTCAACGATCGCCTCTCGCAATGCGCGTTTGACTTTGTTGCCAAGTACCAGTTCCCAATCCCCCTCACCCAGGAAATGCGACCGGTTGAGCGCCCCCAGGACCGCGAGTGGACGGAGTGGGTATATCTTCTTAAGCGACTGGCAACGAAGCGTCGCATTCCTGCGCGGGTTCTTTACAATGGCCAGATTAAACAGTTTGTCACCATTTTGGAGAACTCACTCGAGATGCGACATGCCGCGAAACACCAGAGTCGGCCGCTGAAGGACGACCGCAATATCCTGCAGCTCATCTCGGCGGGGATACAGGTGGCCAAGATTTTAAAAGATGCGAGCGCCATGAAATATCTCGACCAGTTATACGTTCAGACGGAGAAGCAGATCCAGGACCGGGCTGCCTCGGCGCGGTTCAGAGCTTGAGTCTCCCTTCTTACGCTTTCCACCAGATTTTTTCCGTTTTTCTTATTTATTCTTTGCTCAACGTATCTCATGACGAAGGCACGACCCGGTTGAAACAACCCCCCACCCTCTTTCCCAATTTTCGGAGAGGAATGAAACGCTCGCCATAGGGAATCAGCGTGATGGACTTTTGTGCCTTGACGACATGTACGCACGATACGACCACGCCGGTCTCGCGGAAGGAAGGATAGTACAGCAACGACCCTGAAGACCAGTTTGTCTGGCTAATTCGCGTCAATGATTCGAATTACGAGACTTCATATCCTAACATAGGTCCAGGATGCCAGATAGGACCGACGAACTCATGTACCTCATGAATTGACGATGGCCACTTGAACTCTGACGTACGTTGGATGTCTTGGTGTGATGAATTGGATATGATGTGAGCCTGGATGCAATCTAGATATGCCTCACTTGCACTGCGGTGGTCTCGGCGGTTTCTGTTCATTTGTGCTTCTTGGCGCTTGACAGTTCCGGAAATAGTCATGGTGCAAGTCGTACTCTGCTGTCACCGAATGCTGCATGTGCTGCTTACGATGCTGGAGGATGCTGGTGAATACGTTGATCGACCGCACGCTGTAGTTACATGAATGAAGCGCCACAGGGAAACAGAGAAGTGAAACTTGCACAGTCTATGCCATCTGAATTGGCTATCTGAATGGATTCGTTCATGTTCATTCTCCACGAACGGGAAGTGAAGCTATCATGAGACGGCCCTGCCATCGGCCAATTGTAGCCTAGCACATTCCGGATTGGTCCTTGAGCTCGGTGTCCAAAATGGGATTAGCGAGGGTCCTCTCTGGGGCCGCCCCCCGGAAGCCGCCGGGATGCTGATTTGGCAGTCGATGCTGTTTAATCAACCACTGCAGCAGGGTGGGACAGGCAAGAGCGGCAGGCGCTGGTGACTTTTATGCTGGGCAGGACCAACCCAGGGACGTTCAGCACTTCTGCGAGCTCTTCTGCCTCTCATCCTGTCATACCCTCGGCGCTGACGAGAGCATGATGGCTTGAGACATCTCCAGCAGGACCCCCCCGGCGGCGACGACGTGTAATTTTGAAGGCAAACGTGCTCTGGTAGCGACACTGCGACACTGCGACGACTGACGACGATCACGAAAGCTCAACGACAAGCGGCGACAATACGGCAAGAGGAGGGGGCCGCGATTGACGGAAGCGCTTCATCAGGAAAGACCATACGACAGGAACAGACGAAGATGCCAACGGCTCCAACAACGTCAACCATCCAAGCCATCACATTGATCATCATTCACTCCTTTGTTTCGAATCCGAAAGCATTTGTATGAATAGAAAGACAATCATATTATCGACGGACGCCACCACCATCTATCCAGAGTCACAATCTTCTCCCATCAACCCAGGCCGTCATCAGCAGTCCATGATGATGGCGTCCGTCAGCGTGTCCCCGCAGGTCTACGTATCCCACGAGTTCGACTCGGCGGGCGAAACGGACGATTCATGGCAGCATCTGGGCTCGCACTACGCCAGCGGCTGCTCTAACCCCAACTCGTACTTTATCAACAGCCCCGGCAGCAGTCTCCAAAGCTACGTCAACATCGCCAGCGGCGCCCCGTCCGCCTCAGCGCCGGGCTCCGGCGCCGGGTCGCCCATGATCAGCCGGCTTTCGCCACCCTACCATCTCCATCCACAATCCAACGCGGTCCCATTCCGGGCCCAGACCGAGACCCCACCAACATCGTACCTCGCTCATCCTGGCGATGCTGCTGCTGTTGCTGCTGCCTACGCCTTCCCCGCTGCCGCCGCCACATCGCCGCCAATGCCGACAGCGGCAGGGGTCTCTGTGGACGGGGATATCGACATAACGATGGCCATTGATTTCATGTCGGAGTTTCCTGCCGATGCGCTAGGCCCTTTCCTCGATCCCGAATTCTACCCCCCGCAGCAGCAGTATGATATGCCTGCCTATCCTCTGCCATTCTCTCCCTTCCCTATCATGGACACGTCGTATCAAGCATCGCACCAAGCGCCGATTCAACAACAGCATGACCAGCATGACCATCAACAGGGCAGTTCTCCGCCAATCCAAAGGTTCAACTTCAACAATGCTCACCCCTATCAACTCGTGGACCAATCTGCTCAGTCAGCGTGGACCTCTGGCCAGCCGCCGCTACAGCCGCAGGAGGCGCCGGCGGCCAAGACCCCCAAGGCACCCAAGGCACCCAACACCCGGGACTTAATCATCCACGAGAGCCCTTACTCGAAGGATCCCAGCCTTCACCGGCCGAATGCCGGCTCTAGCACCGCCTCTTCTGTCCCTCGCCGTGAGCACAACCGCGCGGCTGTGCACCCCAGCCGAAAGGCCAAGCCGGCTGGTGTGCAAAAGACCAAGAAGCCCACCGAGAAGAACAGCTTTGTTGTCGTCACCTCCGAGCAGGCCAACATATTCGCTGCCGCCGGCCGTCTGGACTGCTTCGATGGCGGCCTTCGCACTACACAGCGTGGCCGCAAGGGTCCCCTTGCCACGTCCACCAAGGAGGCGGCACTTGAGGTTCGTCGAGTTGGCGCTTGCTTCTGCTGTAAGAGCCGGAAGGTCAGGTGCGATGCGGCGGGCACCTGCAAAAACTGCAAGAAGATCAGGGCCGGCACGCCGCAGGTTGTCTGTTGGCGTTTTCCCGAGTTCATTCCGGTGCTCTTTCCTGACTTTATGCGAACACATCTTCGTAGGGGGGCGATGGCCGAATTCATGATGGAGCACCTAGGGCCTTCGCCGCACTTCTCGGAGACGCATCAAATCGAGTTATCTTCGGGGGATCTCTTCAGAGCAACCTTGGTGCTCAAGGCACTGACCTTCAAGCCAATGGACGAAAACGCCCATCATGGGTGGCACACGCAAATTAAGAATGACCAAGTCCAACTCTACAAGCAAGATTCAGTACCGCTGCTGTTGGATCTGGAGACCGGATCGCAAAAGGACGTTATCAACAGAAAGATCAAGGAGTATATTTCGGCTTTGTCGACAGAGCCGAAGTATGCCGAGCAAATCACTGAGAAGTTGGACCACACCTCCCTCCCCAAGAAAATCCTGAATATCGTTCAGACGTATGCCAAGAAGACAGACGTAAGCCCACCTTGCCGGCTAGGATGCTACAATTTGCTGACCGTGACAGTCTCTCATGGT
The DNA here is from genome assembly GCA_002851675.1 of Verticillium nubilum. Classification (NCBI taxonomy): domain Eukaryota; kingdom Fungi; phylum Ascomycota; class Sordariomycetes; order Glomerellales; family Plectosphaerellaceae; genus Verticillium; species Verticillium nubilum. Next base: position 277,899 of record NMXI01000017.1, read on the forward strand.
GAAGAAGGCACTCTCTATATGCACAGCACACTATGTCTTGATGCATCAACTCCTCTTCCGCAACCAGGGCGCCCTGCGCCGTACCACTCTCAGCATGCCCAGTGGCGAAAACCCGACCTCTGTTGTCCTCAACCGGCAGCTCAAGGTTCTCGTTGATGAACTACTCGCACGCGAGGTGTCTGCCCTGTTTGACATGTTCAACAAGTCGCTCAAGCCGAAATCGAAACGCGAGTGGACGCCCTGCCTTGCTGCGTTCTTGGTGCTCTGCATCTTCATGGAGGACATGGAACGCGCGACAGACATGTTTGTGCTCTCAAAGAACGAGATCAGCCTTCGTGCAGGCAGGCCAAGGTTATACACGCGCAAGAAAGTGCTCGAAGTCAACGAACAGGTGGAGAAAATGCCGTTCCAGCAATTTGTTTGGCAGTTTCACCACATTTATCAAACCCACAGCAAAGAGCATGGTACGAAAGCGTTCAACCCGCTGATGGATGATGCTTCGTTCACAATGGCCGCCACAGACGGCGGCGTGCCTGCGGCCGAGTTAATTAAGGGGATACGGGGCCTCGTTGGACCAGACTGTAAGTATCCAGTGTGACTGTGCACCAGAATGATGATTGTTTAGGCTGACCATCATTGTAGGGAAGAAGCTCGATTGTCTCGTTAAGGATCCAATACTCCCGATGTCAGAGACAGAGGAGCATCCATGGCCGAGAAATGTCGCTGTCAACTATTGTGGCCGGCTTGTAGCAAGGTTTTTGCTTTCTTTCAAGAGCGAGGAACACATCTTTGGTACGCTGCCACTACAGGGCTGCCCACCGCCATTGCCCAGTGCGTCGGTGCGAGCGTGGGTTATCAGCCAAAAGCGGGATATGATGGATCTTAGTGCTGCTTAGTATGCGTCATGAAATACGGGTACATGCAGTATTTCTGCGAATTTCTTCTCAGGGTCATAATTCATAGCACGGCGTGGGCGAGGATACATGACACTCGGAAGCACAACGACGCGACAAAAAGATGTTCGTCCGATTTTAGTCCTACTGTCACACAGATTCTCTATGACAGTAGGGTGGAGCGGACAGGTTGTCTAGACCTTGAGTTTGTTCTCCCACATACGAACGAATAAAATAAGTTGACACTCCTGCGTACCAAGAGCGCGGGGTGTAGGCAAGTCGTGGGTTGGCCGAGGCCGAAGAGGATCTTATCACAGGGTGTAGAGGTGCGCCATGGGGCGTTCTCTTTGCCAGATGACGGGTTTGAAAGGTTGGAGCATGTTCGGTGCGTTTCGTCAGGGCCCCTTCGATTTGTAGCCCGATAGGCTTCTGTCTTGCGATCATGTAAAATCGCGACCGGGGATGTGTTCGGCTCGGACAACGCTGGCCAGATCATGACCTGTCGGTAGGAATGGAACTGAAATGCAAATGGCGAGTGCATGCCTCCGAGCTGGAAGCGCATCACCTCAATTCAGACACAGCCCTGCGACATGTTAGGCGCAGAGTCGAAGTCGGGGATGAAGAAGGTCGAACGAAGTCGCACGAAGCTGGTAGTGAAGAAAGAGCAGGGAAAACGAAGTCGGACCAGAAATTTCATCTTTTGAAGAGACCCCGTTTTCAGGAAAAGACGCTAGACCCAGCATGGTTGTATCTTATGTCAGCTTGGTCAGGTGTCAGCTCCACCCAGGGCAGGCAACAGGCGCAGCTTCCTCTCTTCTCTTCTGCCTTGTCCGCCTTGCTCTGCTTTTACTTTTCCTTTCTCCCTCTTTTTCCTTACACTTTTCGCACTATAATCAACCGGTTCCATTTCGCCTACTTTGTCATCGGTCAAACTATGTGCTAGAACAGCATGGGTCATTCACTGCCTTTCTCCTCGGGTTTGCGACGCCTCTGCGCGGCCATTCTTCCCCGAGAAACAGCGGGGATTCCCGACATGTTGTTCTGCCTTTGACTGTGCCTCTCCTCGGGCCTCTCCCACAGCTTCCCGCCCCCTCACTCCGTCATGTCGTCTTATCGTGTCCGGTTCCCCGTCCCCAACTGGAGATGATATCGTTGAGTCATCTGTTCAGCCTTACACATGTCTCTCGGGACTTGCCCTGCAGCGGCAGATCGTGTCAGGGGCCTAGATTGCGACACCCCGCGGATTCCACGTACCGGAAAACCGTCGTCTTCTGACCAGTCCCAAGCGGGATATACTGATGCGCTGTGGTTGGCGAGGGAACAATGTTTCGCATCACGTCGCTCGGCCTGCCCATCCCTTCGGTGTCCGTTTTTGTCCTTGTCTTCCAGGCTTCTACCTCAAGTCACGCTCCCCGGTGTGTCAGGTCGAGACCTCTCTGACTTGCACTCGAGGCCATCGAGGCCCTCGAGGCCCTCGGAAGTCCCAAGACCACAAAGACGGGGCTGGTTTTTGGCAGCCCCATTCTCCAGGCAGAAGTCCCCATCTCAACAGTCGCCTGTGCCCTGCCCCCTGCCTATCTGCCTCTGTCTCGGTGATTCCTCTTCGGTGTCATGAAGTCCCCTGCGATTTCCCATTTCTATCCAGGCGGTGCGTGTGGCGCCTGCTTGGGCTCCCCTTTCCCCTCAAAGTCTACCTGCCCGTGTATCTCTGGTACCACAGTCCAGCACCGGCAACGCAAGACATGGGTTGTTCGACTTGGCGGGCCAGGCGATGTGCCTTGGCCAGACAGAGCTGCCTGAGCCGAGGCCGTGCAATTCGTCAAAATCGAGTCACTGAAGCACTGCAGTACCTGCCCACGTCCTCGGCACGACGTGCGACCTTCCGCCCTGACTGGCACGGCCGAACCCTCCCAAAGACATGCCTTGCAACGAGCCAATGGAGCGGTCTATCTCCTCCGTTCCCCGAAGACTACCCTTCGCGTGCCTGACCGAAAATATGGGCCTCACCAGGCTGCAGTGCGCCAGTGTATAATGATCTTGGTTTTGTCATTGGCTTCGTCTCTGGCGGATATTCGAATTTCACCTGACCGGCGCAGGCTAGATTCGGCCCAGAGTTTCAAGGCGGAGCTCATGGCCTCGCTGCCTTGGGAGGCATACTTCACGGCACTTTAGGTACCTCGCGGATTTAAATGCTGGCAGACGCAAGAGACATTGTGATATATATATGTACACATATATATACAATAGAGAGAGCCGCTTGAAAGGTCTGATTTGGACTCTCATCATCTCAGCATTCAAGCATCGCACCTCAAAATCATCTCTCTATCTAAGGATCCCAACAAGTCTTCACAAATCCCCTTAGCATTTGCAATATCCAACAGCTTCCACATGGCTTGCTGCATTTCTCTCTTGAACTCACCATCTACTACCTCCAACATGATGACCACCGACAATACCATCGTTGTCAGCCGCCGTATGGCCGCCTCCTCGGCTCCTCAGCCCGGTGACCCAAGTATGCTCTCCCAGTCCTTTTCAACAACACCAGCTAACACTTTTCGAGCCATTGGCCGCCAGCTCCTTGTCTCAATGTCCGAAAACCTCTGAGATTTACACCCCACAAGATATTCCAGCAATACCGCCCTCGATGTCCAGCATGGTCTAGGCTGAAAGGGTGCCATCATATTTAGAAAGCATGACTACACAGTCAAAGGCGTCCAACAACACACAGGACAAAAGCTCCTCACGAAACGCTGGCAGGGTCGCGGGTCGCGGGCCGCATTGGCCAGGCTAAGAGAAACAAAACCTTGTCGCTCGAGAGAATGGGGACGGCGAGAAGTGCATTGGGTGGTACCGGAAATTTGGGAACTAGATCTGGGATGAATATGGCAGTACACGAGGGCCATGTCCCAGTACGATACGACATGAAACGATACGATACGATGCGCAGAGAATCCACTACGGTATGACTCTTGCTCTCCGATGCTTGCTTTGTTTTTTGTGGCGTGTGATTGTGGTAAACTGGCGGGATGGAGCCTTACTTACAAGACGCAAATCGCGGAAGTGACATGGGCGCTGTCATGTGATTGAGGCACGGCCTTTCCGGGGATTCGGCTCCTTGGCATTCTTATGAGTGTGAATACGATGAAACGACTGTTCATTGGTCTGTGGTTTTCGTTGTGGTGGTGTGTCCCTGAACCGAAATTCGTATGAATGGGTTGGAGGTGAACGGAATGAGGGGATGAGAAGAGGGGGGGCGTGGGTGTGGGTGTGGGCGTGGGGTTGATGGAATGGAGGTGGCATCTAGTGGGGCGCGGTCAACTTTAGGCAAACAGACGTCACTCAAGGGTACCTCCCTCCTAGCGCTAATTGATCGACTCCAACGTCAACTACAAACGACGAAACACTGACGTGCCGTCATACGAGATCCTATTCTGGAACGACATTCGAGACATACAGCCGTCGAAACACGCCCTCTCGATGCCGGCGATTTTTTCGTGAGACATACTTGCCATGGCGGGGCCACAGGCATCTTCGTCTCTCTCATCCCTCTCTGAGAGGTCCTCGCCAAACTCGTTCGCCACGGCTGCTCAGACACCAGGCGGCATCCCGAAAAACGAAGACCACCCGATGATTTGCCAGGGAGTTGATGATGCTGCCATGAATCGGCCTTCTGCGTATCGCGATGCCGCCCCTCTGCGTCGCGAGTTGGAGGCGCAATGCAAGATCTTGCTGGAGGAACAGCTCTGTACTCGCCCCCTCCTTCCGGTCCCCGTCTCACCCACCCCCTCGGGAATCAAATCGTGCTAATGAAGACCTCAAAGACGCAAAGGCTATTTTTATGCTCAACCAGATGCTGATCTCGGGCCACACTCGCAAAGATGGCCTGCGGAAGCCTGCGACCGTCGCACCGTCCGGCCAGTTGGCTCTCCTTTCCACCCTCACAGTTCACCCCCACCGCACCACGCGGCTGAAGGACTATGACGAGGGCGTCGTCGTCGGCGACACATGGAATTATCTTAAAAACGTGCTCGCTATTGTTGGGCCAGTGAATGCTGAATTCAAGACGGCGTTTGCGTTCCGTGGGCCGTATCGGCCGAACCGCCGCCATGCGGCCGCAGGCGATGAGGACGATGATGGGATCGACGAAGATAAAATCTACCTCAAGTATGCCAACGAGGAGAGTCTTTACCACCTGGCCGAAGATTTTTGGCACGTCGTCGGCTGGGCTTTTAACTGCAGCGACCTTCATGCTCACCGGTGGCCACATTGGAAGCTTTGGCTCGATTTCATGGTGGAGGGAATCGCGGCAGACTGGTCCCAGCGGGCGCTGCTCGATGCGCAGGGTCCTCCGCAAGCTGACGGTCAACCTTGCATTACAAACCGTATGGATTCTCTACTTATGATTTACACCAACCACATGCGGGTGGGACGCCCCCGAATGAGCCGCACGCTGAAGGCCATCTTCGCGGACGGCAGTCAGACCTCACGACGCCTGTTCAAGGAGATATTCCATAATGAGCCCAAGCAGATTACACAGGCGGACAGACAAGAAGCACAGGACATCCCAACAAAGGTTGACGTGGAACAGGGTGAGTACGGAGGCTATATGGACCTCACGGATTCCGACAATGACCTCAATGCCACCGACCAGTCACCGTGGGCAACGCCACAGACCCCACGCCAGCTGGACCACGAAGACCTCCCCGACAGTGTTGTCGAGGCAACGCCCTTGCGCCTCCGTGTCTTCGCCCTTGTTGTGAAAGCCGCCCTTGCCCTCCCCTCGGCGCTTGCTGACTTCGAAAATGTCTTCGAAGAGTTTGTCCGGCACCTGAAGGACCTGCCACCGCCCCGGCTCCAGCTCTTCCTGGCGTTGCTGCGTGAAATGGCGGCTTCGGATGAGGGGGAAGTATCGAACGTGGTCGAAGTCCTGGGCATCCTTCTTGACGACTTGTTGCCGTCGGCATACGAGGACCCTGCCGCGTATGACGACTCGGCTAAAGGCGTGATCGTTTTCACGGCGGAGACATTGACACGGAGCTTCCTGCCGTGGCCGGCGAATACGAACGACCTTGATGACAATGTCAGACTCACGTTGGTGCTAGAGACTGCACTGATGCTGATCCCTGTGGACGACCCGGAGATGCGTAGGGGGTCGCTGCGAGCGGCGGCGGCGAAGGGAATCGAGGCGAGGAGCAATAGGGTGAAGAGGTTGCAGGGCAAGGGAGTCCGCGGGGCGAGAAAGAAGGGAACAATGCCGAGCGGAAGGGAGCTGTACCTCAGAGAAATGATGGATCTATCGGGGGAGCGAATGCTGGCGTACATCGACGGCATGGATGGTGTGGATGCTCTGTGACTCAAAAGTGAGGCCTCAAATCTGACCCTCTGTGGTTGACGTTGGCCATTTCGGGCAAATGCACTGTCATGTGCTCTTTCTTCATCTGGCAAAGATGACACGAGAGGTTTATTGGTGGATCAATAGATAACCAGTATTTGGGAGAGCGATATCTGCTGTTGGCTGTGGGCGAATTGAGGAAAGCAGATCGCGAGACCCTGAATGACTGATGTCTGAATCCTGACGAAGGGCCGGACCCCGGCTGCGAGGGAAGCGGCAAGTCGTCATGGGCAGGTGGGGTTGCCGATCGCAAAAATTCCAGCCCCGCCATCCAGCTCTACACGTAGATCCACAACATCGCAGCATTCAAACAACGACGGCCATCTTTCTTCTCAAGCGGTCATGTACGAAGGTTGACCACCATGCCTGTACGTCTCGTCCTTCATTCAAAACCGTTTCCAACTTCGCTGAGAATCACGGATACTTAATACCTTACAGCTCATTATAATAACGGGCCTCCCAACATCGGGCAAATCCCATCGCGCCGCCCAACTCCACGCATACCTTTCATCCCGCCTCGCCTCTTCCCCCTCAAAGCCACCTTACCGCCTCCACCTCATATCCGACGAGACCCTCTCAATCCCCCGGGCCGTTTACGACCTCTCCGCGACCCCGGCCCACGTCCGCTCCGCCAACGCTTCGGAGAAGGACGCCCGCGCCACAGCCTACGGCGCCGTCAAGCGCGTCCTCTCTGACCGCGACGTCGTCATCCTTGATGGCGGCAACTACATCAAGGGGTGGCGGTACCAGCTTCACTGCGAGGCCAAGGCTGTCAGGACACCCTGCGCGCTGCTGCAGGTCGGATGCTCCGTCGACCGGGCGCGGTCCGTCAACGAGGCGCGGCTGAATGCTGCCGGCGCGGCAGGGGCCAGCGGCGCGGCGGGTGAGGGCAGCACACCGACTGCAGAGGCCTATGCGCCCGCCAACTGGGAGAACCTCGTCTTCCGCTACGAAGAGCTGAACCCCATGACGCGCTGGGACAGTCCCCTCTTCACGCTCATCTGGGAGGACGACGATGCGCAGGTGGAATCCGTCTTCGCGTCCCTGTGGGACGCCGTGGCGGGCGAGGGGCGCAAGGCCGTCAAGCCGAACCAGGCGACGGTGCAGCGCAGCCGCGACGCGGGCGGAGACTACCTGTACGTACTTGACCGGGAGACGCAGGACATCGTGCGGCGGATCATCGACGGGCAGGGCGAGGAAGGTGGTGGGAGCGTCAGCGTGCCCCGCGGGGAGGGTTCGGCAGGGGATCTGACGGTCGAGCTGCCAGGACGGAAGCTGGGGGTGCCGCAGATGCAAAGGCACCGGAGGGCGTTTGTTGGATTAAACCGAGGGGGCATCGGGCTCGAAGGCGTCGGCGAGTTCACAGTCACGAGGATGAGGGAAGGGTTTGTGGGATACCTCAACGATGCCTTTGATAAGGAAGACACGTAGACGGGCACGGCGTGCCGAGCCTGGGGCTATGAGCGGGCGGCCGGCACGATTCACGAATAATGATACCTCAAGGCACCATCTGCCTAATTTGCCATTCAATACAGTCGTCGGTGGGGACCATGACTTTCGAAGCACACGTATTGCGGCTCTACCGCGGCGAACGGTCAACAACAGGGAAGAAGCGGCATGTTGTCACGGCACGGCACACGGCATCAGTGGCTCTGCGTATGTCACGATACCGAAAGCCAGACGGCCGGCATGTAGAGTATCGCGATTGCCAAGGGCTGACAGACAGGCCTGGACCGTGGCGGACACCCTTTGGCGTGGGCGCGGAACCTGTTTTCGAGGGCAGGCTTTCTGCTTTGGGACGACCATGGACCCAACCTGGCAAGAGGGTATCGTTTCTTCGATGGCGCGTCGACTGTATCGGGGGTGAGGCGAAATGGGAGCCCAACCTTCCTCCTTCCTCGTTCTTCGAAAGCCGCCTTGAGCCCCCTTGTTTCCCAACCTTCAAGCAACCAACGAGCGGGAGGGAGCCTCTCAGAAAGGATGATTCTCCGCGACTGGTACAGTCAATCACGCTTGTCCGTAGCCTTAGCCCTACCTGTGTGATGACGATGCCGTGAAACAAAACCATGCAACACCCACGAGTGAGAGTCAGTTCGACGGAAGACGGCACACAGCAGGGCACCCTGTAAACTGGCATCGTGACGTCCAATCTGATTTTGAGAACAAGCCAAGAGGTAGGCGAGCCGTGTGTGATGGCGCGTCCTGTCGCCAGCTGGTAGCCAGCCTCACAGCTGCCGAGGCCGCCAGGGGTGCTTCAACCATGCAATCCTCAGGCGACAGCAGAGCGCGCTGACTGGCCTCACTGGTTGACTCGCAGGTCATCGTACGTAGTAGTACCGGTATCAGGCGGCATGGTGCGAGGATGACGCAGCGGGACCCCCTAGAAGAGGTCGGTGCGTCTCCATGCGTGACAAGCTTTGCCAAGAGGCCACAGCCAAGACGGGCGAGCATCAAGAAAGTTCTGCGGATGATCCGCCGGGCTGGGGACGCTGGGACAGGTGCGATCGGGCTTAAGCTTCATTTATGCTTTCGGCCGGCGCCTCGTCTTTGAGTTCAGCAAATGGCTGGAGGGAGAGATAAACGTGGGTGGATGGATTTCTGGCGAACCGTTCATCGTGCGGGCGGCGGGCGTGGCAGAGGGGCCGAGTCAGAGGTGACGGGGCGTTGGGTCGGTCACTACAAGCCGGTGACCACCAGAGTCGTCTGTCATGCATCTATCTACCATGTCGGCCACCTGAGCGCGGTTCAAGCTGTTAATAAGTGTGGTTCTTGGGAGGGATGTCCTGGACCTCTCGGTCAGGCTGTCGCTCAGTGTGCGCTTGCTGATAGTGCTCAGTCCATGCCAACCCGAAGGTACCTTGGACAGAACAGGCAGACGGCGGAGGCGAGGGCCCCTCAGAGAGAGCGGAGAACAAAGAAGGGCGGCGGACTGGATCATAGAGAAGCGGACAGGGACGGAGACGGACGGGAAATTTTACAGTGAGCGCACTGTGAAAGCCCGTTAGACACGGTACGAAAGCCCCAAGGTGGTGGGCGGGCGGCAGGCAGGCAGGCGAGGTGGGGCCACATCATTTCCCCTTCCACCGGGTGATAGGGAGTGGTGCGTGGTCTCGTCGACGGTGCCGAAGAACCCCCTCCCCCCCCCCCTGCTGTAATCGCGGCGTCCATCCTTTTTCGTCCTCGTCCGTTCATGGCCATTCCCAGGGGCCGAGGATTCGTGTCGCGATCAATCAAATCAACGGGAGACGAAAAGATTCGCAATGATCCGCATCAATGGGGAGCCCCCGACACCACACTATCCAATGCATTAAGTTCTCAATGCCACCTTGGCCCAACAGGAACCCCGAATCATTGGCGAGTGCCGCAAAACATGTCAACGTTTCATCGCGAGCAACCACGGGTTCGTAGGACGCACTCTTCGATCTGACTGTCTTGTCTCTGGCTGTTTAGAAGCATCGGTTCCGGGTTCCCTTCCGCTGCAATCACCGTGAGCCTGTGCCTACTGGCTACAGTGACCTGCCACTGTCAACACCGTGCTTCTCGGCTCCTTCAGCCCTGAAATCAGTCCCTTCATCAGGGCTCAAGGTCCCTGCCGCTCGGGTCTGCTCAACGAGGCAATGCAGCGCGCCGATCGAACGGGGTCTGTTTGGCCAGCTTCTTCAGCACGACATCACTCCTCTGTCTGTCATTCAATCATCCGTTGCCAGTCGTTCTTCGTCGCAAATGCAATGGCGTAACGCGGGGTTCATTCGTGACAATGTGGTGGGTAGGTCATTGGGCTTGTCAGGCACCTAAACTCTAGGTAAGGAAAGGTAATATTCATCTGGCGACGTCGTGGATGGTCCCGATACGACTGCGACAGCTTGAGGAAGTGACAGGCGAGCCCCTAGTGACTCGTACCACACTGCACTTGAGCAGGTTTAGCGTTGCCACTGCCCAACGCGCTATCCAGGCAAGCAGGGTTAGGTCAATCCAGATCTTTCTGTCAGCACCACCCCATGCTGTTAACGCCTTGCACCGTTGGTCGCCACACCCAAAACCACAACCCGTTAGTCTGAACGGCTCCGAGCGCCGCACCGTATTGCTCCGTATTGCACCGTGTGCACTGGCTGCGCCGCCTGATCCCCGGCCTCGACCCCGGTTCCCCCTGCTCCTTCCGATTCTCTCATATCCATCTGCCTCCCCCTCGAATCGAACTGTCCTGCTGTGCCCGCCTGCCCGTCCACTGGTGACGCTTGCCTCAACCCCCCCCCCCCCCCCCCCCCCCCCCCCCC